>VZSV01000068.1:3871368-3885473 GCA_013398735.1 Nothocercus julius
AAAAAAAAAAAAAAAAGCTGGAGAACGGCAAATGGGAGAGGGTAACGGGATTACTGGATTACCACCAACCTCATGAACAGCATCAGCAGGTAGGGAACTACATAGGAACACACCCAAATGCCCTTTTTCCCCTTAAAAAGCTCCTTTCAGCAGCTGGGTGATGAGGATCCACGCAGCACCAGGATCCTGCGACCAGAGGATTCTCCTACCAGCAGCGACAAACCGCCAGTTTTAAAAACACTACATTCAGGTAACTAAGTCATTTTGATTTTTTTCTTAAAGAACAAATTAGTTGAACATATTCTATAAAGTTATTTCATTTGGTTTTGCTCCTGTTTATTTATTCCAATCTGCTGCACCTTCCCTCGGAGAGGTTATTAAATGCCTTGCTAATGGCCGCCAGCACTCGTTTAATTCCTCTTAATGAACGTACGAGTGAGTAGCGGAAACTATTATGTAGGGCTTAATAAAGGGCGGGAAGGAATTTCCTAAAATTTATTGCCACAGGCTGCTGCTTGAAGATAAAATAAATGGTAATTGCTTGGAACAGGAAAGAAGAGGATGATAAAATGTCCCTAGACATGAGGAAGGAAAAAAAAAAAAAAAAACACACAAGTGCTATGAACCAAAATCTGAAAGCCCGAAGGATCTCCAAAGCAAGATGGCCTCCTCACAGCCTTTTTTTTTTTTTTTTTTAATCCTTAAAATATTTCCTTTGAACATGGATTCAGAATGATGAACTCAATCTCTGCTGGAAGGATTATTTTATGACACTTGAAAGATAAGCACTCATATACAAAAAAAAAAAAAATATCACATGAAAGTATGAAAGTACTCACTGCAGAAAAGGGCCAACACAGAGAAATGGAAGGACACTATTTCTGGTCAGTTACAGTGTGCTGGACTGTTTTGGACTGTCCTGTGATACAGTTTTTCCTGAAGTATGGGGTTTACATTATGAAAGATGCACACAATTTTAAGACGCACATCACTTCTCACTATAATTATGCTCCTCCTTCCGTAGCACCTGAAAGCAGGTGGAAGGGAAATTGCCAAAAGCTGGATCTGTGCTTTGCTGCTTCAGTGTCTGCTCCTGTTTGCTAAATAAACAGGGATCAGCAGATTGAAGAAAGAAAATGCCTGGCCTGGGGTTTATGCTGCACTGAAGTGCTGCAATCAGGAGCATCATCCTCCCAGCAAACCCCAGGTCAGATCTCAACAGCTGGCAAGAACAAAGTGGAAATCAAAGACCCATCCAGGGTAATCATAACCAAGGAGAAAAACAGGTTTGCAGGTTTGCAGGTTTGCAAAACAAGGCTTCTGTTCCAACACACGACACAGTCTCCTGCCCATGCAGCTCTTCAAGCTTTGCTTAGACAACACGATTCAGCCATACGGAGCAGTTCCTTTACCCAAACTCCTTGAGAAAGCCAAGGAGCGAGTTTCCCTGCGAACGGTTCAATTTTTGTTTTCACAAAGCAGTCAGAGGTCATATTTTGCACATCAGAGAATGCCCGAGTATTGATGAATATCAGCCTACTCACAGACTAGTTCACATTAAGTTGTAAAGAAGCAGGAACGGGGGAAAGCAACACCCTCAGCCTCATTAGAGCAACGGTTCCCAAGTTACAGATGGGTAGGAGGGGAGGGACGTGGTCAAGGGTTCTCATTGCCACTGGGATTTCAAGTAGAGCTGCCCCAAGAGAGGATACGCTCAATCACTGAACATTATCCTCCCAAAACACAGCCTGCAGGCACAACTGTGCAGGACTACAGAGAAAACATCGAAATAGCAAATTGAGTGGGCAGGATATCCATTTCCCTTTACACACAGGGGCAGAAGGGAAAGAAAAACCATATTCAACAGTCAGCTAATACACCCAAGAGCTTAAAAGGTGACCCAAGAAGAAAAAGAAGATTAGGTTTGCTCTTTTTTGCTGTTTAGGACAGACAAAGCCTCTCTCAGAAAACCACCATTTTTCATGCCAGCTTTGACCATCTTAGAAAACACACACACACACAAAAAAAAAAGAGGATAAAATCCAATTTTTCTTTTTTAAAATCCTTGGCAGGTCAACTGCAAGCACAGGCCAACAGCTTCTCTGAGAGGCAGTAAGAAACGATGATTTTTCTTTTCTAAAAAAGGATTTCAGCTCAACAGCAGGACTTCCACAGTCTGACACAACAGAGAGTGACAAGCCAACCTGCCAAGAGCATCCAATTGGAAGATGGACAGTTGATTCTTCAAGATAAAAAGCAACAATTTAGTAGATGGAAGAAGGAAAAGAAAAATAAAAGGCAGCTTCAGCACACTGGGAAACAAAAGGCGAGCAGCCACAAGAGGAGTGCAAAACGGCACAGGATATACCAGACATTGACAGATGGCGGTTGCATAGTGGATAGGCATCTACTTGAGAATGTTATGTAAGAAGAATTTAAGTTTTTTTTCTCCCAATGAAAAAAATCAAAGTAAAATGAACGCTCATAGCACTGTGCATATTGGCACTATTCCCTGTACAAAAGGCAAGGCTTCTCACTTAAACCAACATCATGAATTAGCCTTTCCCAAGGTACCTTTGGGCACTTCTGCTCTTTTCCTAATCTTCTTCCATGCCTATGAAGAAGCCTTAATTCCTGTCAAGCCTCCTATGAAGAAGTCGAGCTAAAAGGGACAGAATTTGCAGCTTTATGAAAACTAAGAGCATAAAGACAAAAGTTTAACTTTTTTCTTATGCTTTCAAACAACGCTAGCTGATGCTGAGCATAAAGAGAAAACTGAAGGTCACAGGCATTTTTTGTTCAGTGTGGTTAGCCAAAGTTTTCATTTCTACTGCGCACAAGAGCCAAACGTAGGAGGAAAAGCGTAGGTGGCACAAGAGGCAGCGGGAGCGAAGGTCCTTGCCACGTTTATCCGAGGGACACTGCGTCTGGCAAGGGCAGGGAGCTCTGCTGTGCCGGCCGGAGTGCAGCCACCCACGCAGTGGGAAGCAGCAGAGGAGCCTCGCGCATCCCCCCACCCCACGCTCCCCACTCCATATGTTTACTTGGGGGCCTCATGAAACATCCCCAGGCCAGGTGCCAGGGAGGGCAGCTCCTTCCGGCCACTCTCTTATGAGCCCTTCAGATATGACTCCAGGTTTGCAGTAACTCTTACAACAGAAAAACCAAGGCAGGAGGCTCAGATGGAGGCAGTGGCCTCTGAGGGCAGGAGTCACCTCCACTGGGACTCAACGGGAGCCCAAGGCGCAGCTTCTGGTGACAGGACAAACAGGCGAATGGCGGCACCTAAAGAGTCTAACTCAAATAGAATCAAACAGAACATTTTTTACGAAGCACGAATGCCCCTTATAATTATTTTTCTCTCTCAGGTAAGAGCTTATGCCTCAGAAGGGACTGAAGAGCCTTCACATAGATGTTTCTATGTGAGCTTCACCAGGGCTGGGCTATGGACCTGACCCCAGAGCAAGCCAAAGCAAGCAGAAAGAACTCAGCCCAAAGCCCGACTGTGCGAGAGCTCAGGAAGACTCTCCGAGGTAGGAGAGAGCACCTTCACTCACACAGGACCAGTTCTGCTTCTTAAATTTTTAGGAGTGGTGCATTTTTAAAATCCAGCTGCTAGCAATTCCAATTTGAGAATCACAAAGTGTCCTATATTAATAATTCAAAATCAAAATGCTGTTCTGATTCGCTGCAGTGCTCAGTCCCCCTCCCCAAAGGGCTCAATTTGCCTTAGGGGAGCATTTCACAAGCAGCACATCAACTTTTCAAAACACAACTTCAGCAGATGAAAGCCTTGTAATCACAGATGAGCGGATGCCTCTCTAGTTCTGGAATTTAAAAACAGCAGCATGCAAGTAGTCATTAAAAGTAATTTAATGGTAGAGAGCAGCCAAAAGATTTCAGTGAAACCAAGCACTTCAAATTCTACCCGGTAGAGCTATTGCAAACACAGCTCACCAACAACCTCGCTGTTTTAGCCACATCTACCCTTTATCCGCAGGCGGAGAGTTCTGCCATCCCAGCCACAACTCACCAGCATCGGGCGATGGGGCATCCTCACTCCCAGGGGATTCAATCAGTGGCCATGAAGTGGGTATCACCAGGGACCACATGTCGGGGTCCAAGCAAACCTACAAATCCACCTCTTCCTCACCTGGGAACATCGCAGGCTGCAAAGATGCCGGAGCCAGGAGGCTCCTGCACTGTTGGCGTCTGCAGCTCTCACCCTGACCTGATGGTTTTAGGCTCTTTGCAGTTAGGCAGGACTAAATGATGTGAACATGGCCAACATACTGTGAAATTCTCTTTTTTTCAGGGACAAGTATCATTGCAGTTATCAAATTAGAACAAAAACACTCCATGTACTTCACTAGGCTTGTGCTAGTTATTCTGGTGAGTGGAAGGCAAATAGTTCATACTAAAGCTCTGTGGTTCTTTAAATCCTTACCTGACAATAAACAAAGCACTCATCCCTAACTTCATTTAATGTTTTTCAAATCCCGGGTTCTTACTCACAACCCCAAAGCCACGTTACTGCTCAGGGAGGTTCACACTCGCTCTGGAGACAGGGCCACGTATCACCATCGCAGCAGGTCTTCAGGGGAAGCACCACGCCACGCCTTTGCTCTGCGGGGGGCCAAGTCTAACTGCAGTGGCCAAAATGACATTAGCATTTCAACTACTTGCCTCCAGAAAAACAGCCATTATTATTATTCTATGGTATCCTACGGATGACCCAAAAAATTAACTACTTAAATAAGAGGTGTTACTAATCCTGCATGTTTTGCTAACCTGTGGCAGCCTGCAGGATTTTGGCCCTCTCCAGACCTATTACTGCAACAGTTCCAGAATGAACCCCTAGAAATAAGGCTGAAAATCAATGGAGTTTATCTGCAAAAACGCAACGCAAACGTGTCTTCAGATAACTTTACTCTTCTATGCTCCCAATCAGAAATAAGACAAATTGCCTCACAAATTCTGGCAGTGAGATCTCATTAGACTGAAGTTGCTGCAACAGCTTTTTGCTTCCTATCAAGCAACATATACACTGTCTTATGTGATCACCTTATAATGCTAATTATTACTTAATATCCAAAACATGACTGCACTTTGACATCAAAACCTCTGTGTGGGAGACACTATTAGACATAACAGACAATCCACAGCCCAAAGAAACTGCAGCTTCTAAAAGAACATCCACAGTATCAAATTATGGAAATTGCTTCTTTTTGCCTCCAGTTAATTCCCGATAAAGGGCACTTATTTTGTATGAAATAACAGCACATTTAGAATACATATGTATATAGTGCAAACATTTAGCAGAATCAAGTAAGTCTTTTATGAAGAAAAAAGATGGAAATTAGACTGAATTAGGTTGAAAAAAGAGTTTTAAATGCATCTTTTCACCCATCAAATGAAAAATATTTAACAAGAAATAATAGTTTGGCATTAATTTAATACCTTTCATTTGAGCTTTCCAAAGTTATCTGCAAACATCAGGTATAATCAAACAATATCTCTAATAGCCATTCCTGTAATTCTGGCTAAACTAGAACATACCTTTCAAACACACATTATGCGTTGTCAGGTTTACAGATACGAAACAGACTTACCGCTAGTAAAAATAACACAAATCCACCCAAGTAAACATATTTACAGCTTAAGCTGTTTTGCTACATCCACTAAGTCTTCTTCATTGTTACAAGATTCTCCCATCCAAGAGATTTGATTAAAACAGGACAACTCCTAGACAAGAGCTGCACTCTAGTAAGCGCTGGTGAGACTTCATGAAATTTTAACTCCGCAATTAACTTGGCGATCGCAGCTGTGATACTCAGCATTAGCTCTGTGAAGAGCTGTAACAGGCTGAGGGCTGTTTGCATTTATTCTGTGAGCACCTTCACCAGGAAAACTTCACATGTTTAGAAACAGTGAATACACTTGATGCTGAGATGTTTACAAAACCAATTTTTATACTAAGGGGAAGGTACAATAAAATAAATAAGATTTAAAAAATATGAATGAAAATAAATATTAAAAAAGCATTTTTTTTGTTTTTAAATAAAGACTGAACTGAAATGGAGCTTGAGAAGGCAGGAGGACACGATCTCCTCATCAAAAGCAAGAGCAGCATCACCTACCAACCCACAGCACAAACACTTCGATGCATAAATATAGATTTCATAATTCATCAGAAAGCACACACAAGCCAAGATTACAGCCTCTAAAATTACCTAAAAAGAACAGTCACTATTTCTAAAATTCATGAATATCATTTCCAAACCCAATTCTAGGCGTTAGCTTGTGCAGATTCCCAAGGCACATTTTTTATTAAAGGAGTTTGTTTTAACCAGTGCAAGTCACTAAAAATATTTGAAAGAGACACCTAGTGGCCAGCGCATTATATGACAGTTTTATTTTCTCAAGGCTTATTATAAATGTAAGTTTAAAAATATTAATTGAAAAAAAAAAAAAAGAGTTCAGTTTACTCCTTAAGAACCCTGTTGATCACCCAGTTTGGTCACATCAGAAACTGAGAATCCAACAACCGTAGGGGACACAGCCACTCAGTGGTAACATTTAATGAGACAGAGGCAAAAAAAAAGTAGCCCTTGAAATTCTGCAACTTGAACACAAGCGAGATAGCAAAGATTTCCAGAAAACTCCATCCATTTCTTATTTAAAATTTCCATGTCCTTATCTCACTACCATTCACACATTCAGGCTGCTGAAAAATAACATTATTTATTCCGGCAACCCACACGAAAAAAGGTCAGGAAACCCATCAGTTTTACCAGCTGCAGATGGGCAGCTGATCAGACCGTGGTTTCAGTGTGAGAAGGTGGTATATACATGACCTTTGGGAGAGTTTGGATGTGTGCAAATAAGTGAAATTTCCCGTTATGCAGCATCAGTGTGACAGGAAACACAGGGAACATGCCCAGGTTGCTCTGTACTTCCAAGTGCAACGGAAAACTGGCAGGAAACAAAGAGCAGGTCAGGGAAGGGGGACTCCTAAGCTTCAGTAAGTGTTGCCATCTCGAAAAGCAAGCATTTAACAGGCAAAAAGCAAGCAACAGTCATGCGTAATTCAACAGTCTGCATCTTATTTACATCATTTTCCCTTTGATGCAAATACTGAAAGCAAACCAGAATACAGTAGGTTCAATATATTACTCTTACGAGTTTAAGCAGAGCATGGCCCAAACACAATTTGCTCTACTGATCACACTGCATTTCAAAGGATGGGTTTGCAGAGAGGCAGCAGTGACTCAGGTCCTGGAAAAGCCAGTGGGGAGCAACAAACTGACATGGTAGAAATAGGGTAGCAACTTGAATCAGTCAGAAAAATAAACGCACCAAAAGACCTTAGAAAAAGCAGCACTAATGAGTAAGAAACTTTCAGGGGAGGCAGTGCCTGGCAGTATTGCCTCTTTAATACAAAGAGTCTTAGCTATTGTGAAATTCCATTCATTAGATAAAAGCAGAGCAGAGGATGAGACACCACAAATCAGCCTGTCTCCAGCTCATGACAGAGCCATGATCTCACCTACATCCATGAAAATTAAGAGCAAGCATTCTGCAGAAAAGCACACTCATGCTTTTCACAAGTTAACAGGTAGCAACAAGGAAGAAACCCTGGGAAACAAAAAAAAGGAAAAGTAAAAAGCTAAGTCTTGCCCTGGAAAATACTAGAGGCAAAACCTCAAGGACGCCTGTATTCAGGACACACTTGCCTCCTCACTGCAATGAGACATGCAGAATAGGTCTCTTCCCAGAGCAGAAAAGACTATTTCAGCAGATTCATATCAAATTTTGCCCTTGGGTGGCTGCAACTTCGAGCCACTTCACCAGAAGCTACTCATAATATCAAAGGGCAGAACCTGGATTAAATGTGCCAGCACAAAGAACAAAGTTAAGAACTAAGGAAAGACATCCTCTTAGAAGGCTTTACTTACCAAAATTATCTGGATGCTCCTTACCTTTTTCTGTCCAAGATTCCTCTTTAAACTGAGAAAACAGGTACTTTGGTAACCAGGTTAATAAACTGCACAGATTGTTTAAAACTATCTTCCATCAGCCCAGAGCCAAGATGCAGTGAGACGGTCGAGGAAACCCACGGGGCACAGAGTTCCTCTGACTTCTGCCGAGGGCTGCTTGCATGTTCCTACAGTGACAGACTTCAGCCATTCACAACAGATCTTTTCATAAGGAGACTTATTACTTCTTGCTAGAATAGCCAAGAAAGTAAAGGATGACAAGTGATGACTGCATCAAGACACTCTCTTCATACTGCTGTCAATAGATCCTGTGCATTAAATGCAACTCCCTCTCTCTGCCAAAAAAAGAAAGCAAAGCACATCTGAAACAACCACCTCCAAAAGATGGTATTTTAAACCTTTCCTTTTCATTAATACAAATCAATCTAAACATTTTATATAGCAGAAGTATATTACATCTTATGACACAGCGGACGCCCACTTGCACATGATTATTAGTATGCCAGATGCATTTTAAACCTTACAGAGTACATCAAATATATGAATAGAGCTATAGTGATGCTCTGAGGAATTTGGGGACATTAAAATATTCCAGACAGAGGCTGAGATGCTATGAAATCCCCTCCAATACTGATTTCACTGCTGATAAAGGTTGGGTGCTAAGAGTTGTTCCACACAGGCTTTCAGATCACCTGGTACCAGTTATCAGTACTCCTTACCTGACCTCTTGCCAAGGTACTAAGTGATTAGTCACATCCACATGTGGCAATTACAGCAGAGTTGCCCTGTAATAGCAACACTGGTAGATTCATTTCTTATCTTCTTTATCAAAGTCTCTAGGTGTTCAGGTTGCAAATTCATTGCTCTAAGCACTAACTGAATAGCCAGAGATGCCCCGGGACGATAACGGAGATGACAAGACTTGCCAAAGCCATTTTCACCTTTCTTTTCCCCTCCTGATTTGCCCAACTTCACATGGAGCATCAAGGCTCAAACCCACATTTCCCAACTTTATCAACCGGGCTGTGCCAACTCCTCACTTTCCAGCTTGAGATTTAAACTTTTCAATATAAAATACTGGCAAATTTTGAAGTGTCTTGAATAAGAAGATAATTTCTAGCAGTAATTTCTAATACCCTGCAGCTTTCTCTTACCGCCCAATACTGATCTTCTCATCTAGTGAATCTATTAAAACTGCTAAATGACAAAAATGCAGAACCAGCACAATCTGCTAATGAAAGTCTGGCATACTAGCAACTACTACCTATTTATCAGAAAGGAGATGAACTGCTTAAATCTGGGAACTTAGCAAAGATTAGTTAGCGTGCAAAAACAGAACTGCTTTTGCACCTCCACCCCCAAGAAGGATTAGCCTTTCCCCATCATTATCATCTTCCACTCAAATGTGGAAAAGGTTTAGGCCTCTTCTCTAACATATTCCAACCTTAAATGAAGTTTTAGCGGAGGGGATTTCTAGTGAAACTTTCTGCTATTTGATAACCGGAGCAAGAAAAATTAGAGCAAGAGCTTTCTATGATAAAAGGGAATGTAATTGGAGACTGTAACAAATCCACATGTGGGATGTGGTGATGTCAGCACTAACTTGATTAACACTGAAGCTGGACACATAAGCAGTGGTCTCAAAGCTGGGATAAGTCTCTCCTAATAGAGATGGAAATTAAAGTTTGGGTGCTACCAAATCTCCCGCCTAACACTGAAAAAGTGTCATCAGTTTAGAACATAGACCTGAGATACTAAAGGGAGATACTAAAGGGAAACTTGAAATAACAGATTTCCTTTATGCTGGTGTTAAAGGCATAATTATTTCTATATATTGTAACCAATCACCTAGTAAGTCTATACTGTGCATAAAGTAGATTTGTCGAGACTGCTTGCAAAATAAAGGGTAATGAGTAGAAATAAAGCCTTGTATTACTGCTTGTTCTCAATCAATTCTGGACACCTGACTGACAAAAGTTTATTCTAATGTCTTAAAGTCATTTTAATAATATTTTACTCTCCCCTCCAAAATACATATTTTCTTGGAATTATGCATTTTCTCACGATAGGCAAAAGACCAACATTTCCTAAATTAATATATTACAGGCTATATTTGTATATTACTGATTTTCACAACCTACACTGTTGAAACATTAAATTTATCAGTGTGCAGCAAGTTTGATTATAAATCCCAAAGACTATTAAAAAGAACATTCCCTCCAACACCGCAGACAGAGATACTTTTAATTGATTTTTTTCCAAAAGCAAATTTTATAAGACAGATCTCCAATAGGCAGCTTCAGCAAGCTTATGCTATGGATCCATTCTGTAAAATTACTTACTAGATAAAGCAGTAAAACTCTCAACACCCTTATAAAAGTTCAGACTCCCTATTACAGTGACTAGAGCAGGCTGAATTCAGCAGAATTCAGTGCTAAATTTGTAAGAAAAATGGATGGAGTTCCTGAAGTTCATCTCTCTTCAAGTTCTTGTCCAAGTGCTTTATCATCTGTGCCCTAAAGATAGTTAAAGTCCAAAGTTGAACAGTTATTACTCCCTGGTAGTGTAAATGCATATAAATGGATACTACCAAAGGAAAGCACTTTCTCCTTCTAAGAGCTTTAGAGCTCACCAGAGCTGTGCTAATTGCATGGTGTCTCAAAGGTTTGTGTACTTACGATTTATAACTTAAAGCAATGAAAAAGTTGAGACCGGCTGAAGCCCAACAGTAATCCATTGCATGCAACAGCAGCACAGAGGTCTCATATTCAAGACTATTCAGAAGGTTTTTTTCTTCCCCTCAAATCAAATTTCTCTGCCACAGACGATACATGACACAGAGGACACTAACGACAGCAACAATGTACATCAACACTGTGGTATCCTTAAAACGATCTATGTTTCAAGCCATTATTTACAACATTTTTCCTTTACTAACTGCAAACATCACACTCAATTTCCCACCACCAGTGGAAACCACCAGAAAGGTGGTTTCCATTTTCAGTCCCTGTCACCATCCACACAGCAAAGAGCACCTATCAGCCCCACTCTTTTGGGCTCCCACAGGCAGAGACACTCCCAGCAGCATCCTCTGCAACTGCCAGATCTTCCTCAGAAAAGGACTAATTCCACTAGAGAATCCAGAGAGAATACTTGGCATTCAGAAGAAAGCACGTAATGAAGATACTGAAAGGCAAAAATGTTTTTTTAACCCCCCNAAAAAAAAAAAAAACAAAACTTTTTATAAAATACAGCTTACAGTACAGTCTCTGAATAGGGTTGAAAACACAAACATTCCTCCCATTAAGTCAATACATTAGTAAGTATGTCAGGTTGTATATGTTTCAAAGACAAGAAAATTATCAATAAAAGTTTGAGAGAAATGAAGAACTTCTAAAATGAGCTCTGTATTGCTACAGATATTTTTAGGTGGATGTATTTTGATGACAAGATAACATTTTTCGGGGCACACAGGAGACAAAAATACAGCTGAACAACAAAAATGATGGTGCAGCTTCCACTGTCTGGAATACGAAGAACCATTTCACATAGTCAAAGGAAGAAATTTCCCTCATGAGCATAAGCGAGGTTGATCTTTTGCAGTTCTCAGAACAGATGTACTGGCCTTGATGTCCCCTTTCAAGTTTATTCTTTTTAAAAATCAAGATACTGAGGTCTCTTGTGGACATATGGTATGCGGACATTACAGACTATTTTTCTTTGCAAATGTGCTAGGATGTTCTGACCTCAGGTCATACTGGCAAAAAGTTACCATCTGCCCATTCCTGTTAGATGATCAAAAAGGGGCATTTCTGGCTTCTCTGCTACATCAAAACACTGAAGGTAGTTAGAATATCGTGTTGCTTGCAGTTAAGTGCAATGTGTCTCATTTGACCTTGAAACTCTGTCCAAAGGAGTAAAGCAGCAACCAAATTGAGGATGGAAGAAGGGGTATACTGAAAACACACCTAGGAAAATTTCTGCAGCAGATTTTTTATCAGAGTGCCAAGCTAGCCCCTATATTCACTGTCTCTCCATTAATAACCCTCAATTTCCAAATAACTCCAGTGCACAAACACTGCACAGAAAATAAGAAATAATGTTAATGTAACCTGAAACACTGCAGTGTTTCTGCATCACTGCTAAGTATTACACAGAATTTCTCAGTGACTCCTAGAAAGTTCAGGGTAAGAGAAAGTTTCAAAATAAAGCCCAACTAAAGCAAAACTAAAAACTCATAAAAACTTTTCCACTTAGCAGTTGACTGCATTCTCAAAGGCAGCAAATCTTTCAATTGAGATTATAGATGGAGCTTGGTTTCGTACTCAAATAAACTTTCTCAGGAGAAGAAAAATGTTGAACAGGTTTTGTCCAAAAATCACACTCAATAGCTTAGGGTTGTGGTCAGCAGCACATCTGCTCAAACAACATCACTACTCAAAACACACTATGCAAAACAAGGATTACTTCAAAAGTTTCAGCAAAACACCACTTTGCTGGGTTTGACCTTTGAAAAGGTCTACAAGCTTGAAATTTACTCAGTTATTTATTAAAAACAAACAAACAAGGACACATACCTCTAAGTCCTACTGATTTTTTCATTTGCTGCTTCCCAAGATTCTCATTCCCCTCTTTGTGGAAAGAGGGCGAGTGACAGGGTTGCTAGTCCCTAACCTAGTCACTCTTGAATTTAACTCCCATCACAGCACAAGACCAAGGTCTAAGTGACCTGAGGATAAAGCACTAACCAAAAGTGCTGTAAATGTGCTAAACAAATTAACAGGAATCTGTTTGATTCACATTAGGTGTCACAGCTGCAACACCCACAAACCTTCCATGAGAAGGTACTTTTTTCAGGTAGCAGAGACTCTTTAAAGGCAATTAGAAAAGCCTGTCTCTGACAACAGCATCATCACCAGCTGTGGTTGGGCTACACCCATGAAACAGACAAATCAAAAAGGACTGAAAGAACTTCCCAGATGCGGAGTAAGAACATACATAGGGCAGAAATGAGAAAATTGTATGAAGTTAAAAACAAGTTATTTCCTTGTCATTAGTACTCAGCTGTATAACACCCCCTCCTTAGGTCACAAACAATCTGGCACAAGTTAAATATTTCCTTACTAAATGATCACACGGGATCTGCATCAAGAAGCACGAGAGAGACCAGAAGACTTTCATGCAGCATGATCACTTCATGGCAGTTCAATAAACAACATTGCATCCAACCTGGTAAAGCAGAAATAAACCAGAATACGGAGAGGAACCTCTTACCATGTTCCACAAAGACATTACAGTGCGGGCCCCCATGCCTGGATGATTCCTTCTTCCCTGCTCCTTTGATAAAGTGCAGGGCAGGCAGACTAGGCCTCCTTTGGTCCCCAAGGACTTTTCCAGGCTGCTGCCCCATAAAGTAACTATGGGCAGCCTTCCCTAGGACAAGAAGTTTTGGAAGAAGCCTGTGATCCCTGATCTTACAGGCTGGGATGGTGCTTGGAAGGAAAAAGCGTTTTCGGCAGGTGTGTCGGTTGCGCTCGCTGCACGATAAAGTCACTCGAGGTGGGGAACGGAGACAAGCGCACGGGCTCTTCCACCGCGCCCCAACGCAGCGACAAGGCTCTTGAGGTGGCTTTAGGCAAAACAACAAGTCAAAAGTCCCAACTGCTTAGTAGCTACGAGCGTCACCAGAAGTTCTACGTTACCACACGTCTTCCACCAGGCACAGGAGGATCAGTTCCCCTTCCAGGCGAGACACCACGCGCAGGCTCAGCCCGGGCAGGAAGCCGTCATTCCCACCGCGATCGCCGCCACGCGTGCTTTTTCTTTTTCCTTTTCTTTTGCATAGCATTGAGTTAGCAAAGGCCGAGGAGCCACACGTTTGGCTTCAAGTATCGCTCGTGGTCCAAGAGGCTCAAATCGGTCGAAACCACGTGGGGCTTCGCGCCGCGAGGGCCGCGGGGATGCGGACGGGATCCCTCAGGCGCTCTCGTCTCCGGCGGCCCCGCCGCTCCTCCCGCTGCCGGCGGCGCACGCGAGCGGGCCCCGTGGCACCATCTTGGAGCGCGAGGGCAGGCCGGGGCCTGGCGGCCTCGTCCCCTCAGGGCT
>VZSV01000068.1:3892743-3906750 GCA_013398735.1 Nothocercus julius
AAACAAAAAACTTGGAATCAAAAGCTGCCATAGTGGGACTTGAAATGACCACTTCTGTCCTATCCCTCCAGATCCAGCAACCTCTGTCGAGTTTCCAGCACGATCTCCTCCATCACCTCTGGTTTGAGAACGTCTTTGATCTGCAGCAGAAAGAAGAGTAATATCAGGACTAAAGAGTGACTGCTACCTTTGTTCACCATAGGGACACAAGCCCCTGGCACACAACAATGTGTGGCAAGTGAGATACCTTCAGAGCGTTGTGGGCAAACGAGACTACCACGGCAGAGGTTCCAAGACAACGTTAACTTCCTCCTGGCTGGCAATCTTACAGAGACCGTAAGATATCAGAGAAGCTAAATCTACGTCATATCCTAACCCTCGCTGAGTGACATATATGAGTATTTGGGAAGGGGAAAGAAGACTTAAACGGAAGTATAGTTCAAGAGAAAATCTCATCTAGCTGAGTAGGCTGCCACTGCAACTGAAAGCAGAACACACTAATCTGATCTTATCTGTTTAGGATAGGAGAACTACCAGTGACCATGCTGGCAGAACCTAACAAATCACAGAGAAAAGGTGTCAGGAAGACATCAAACTTAAGGAGCCTTCCAGCAATAAAGGATGTGCATATATAGGGGAGACTGGGCTCTGTACAATGCATGGCACTTGCTTTTCCAATTTTTCCAACTGCACCTTACTCTCATAGAAGCCCAAACTTTACACTGTTTTCACAGGGACCACACAGAGTCAATTATCCTACCCAGCAAGGGAAACCTTAGAGCTCTGTGCAAAGATGGAACTATTTTTACACAGAAAGAAAAAAAGGACTTTGACAGACACTGGACTCCTCAGCGTATGCCCGAACCTTTACAGTGCAGTCTATGTCATGAATAAGAGGTAAAGCTCATGCTATCACTTACAACTGGATCTCTTGTTTGGAAAAGGAAGGAAGCCCTACCACGCAACTTACTGACTTTGTTAGCAGCTGATGTGGCTTTTCCACCCCCGCCGCACAATATGGAATAAAGTAAACACTGGCTTTTGTACCTGATGAGGAAGGGACGCTTCATAGCAATACAGGATGCTGGTGTCAAAGAGCATCGACTTCTGAGTAACCAGAGCCACAATGCAGTTCCGGAGCCGTGAGATCACCTCCCGGTCAGACAAGGGGACTGGCTGAGGAACAACAGGGGAAAAGAGATGAATACACAGTAACACAATATACATTTATTATAACAAAGGCTCTTGGGACTGTATCAGACCAGTAAATGAAGGGGAGGTTTGTCACAATCCCTGTCTCCTCACCTCCAGGTTGGTGGTGAAGCCCCCAGCCTCTTCATCTTTCTGCTCTGGCGTTGGGTAGATCCAGATGAAGCCGTTGTTGCCGAGGATCACAGAGGCACCACAAGGCAAGTCATGGAAATGAGTCTTCTGGCGCTTCACAAGCGAGGGGGAGACCTGAACAAGCACACCTTGGCCGAGCTGAAAAGCAGACCACCAGACTTATCATGAGATATGACCCACCACAGATACATTGGGTCACTGACATGTCCTCCATTCTTGCTCTATGAACCAGCCAGCTTTAACACCCTTTCCTGTGAAATAGCAACTATAAAACCTGCCAGCCTCTGGGAGTGCTGGGAAGATTAACTAAAGCCTGTGTAGCCCTTTGAAGCTGAAGAATGCTCTACATTCTTAGCACAAATGTTAATAATATCTTGATCGTAACTACACATCAACCATCCCTGCAGAAAAAATGAAGAGCGAGAAGCCCAATTTAGCAGAACACTTTCCCTTTTAATCCAATAGCTGTCCTTCACCCTTTGTGGAATAAGCACACTTCGCTTTCATCTTTTAAATGCTAATACCTTTGGTCTGGTAATCCCAAACTGCAGCCTACGCTCCAATGGCCCCTTGGCTTATTACAATGCACAAAACCAGAGATAAATGCCAACCGTATAAAGCCTAAAATAGAGCCCTGGGGAGAGAAACAAGTTACAAGGGCAATGGCCTGCAGAAAAGGAGTTAGCAAGTTTGAGCCAGAAGCTCTTTTCTCTGCAGGGTTCACTGCCCAAAGGGCTAGTGGGGGAAACAGGACTCACAGCCTGCAGCTGTGGACAGGGAGGACTGTGGTCCAAAGGACAACTCAAGGGCATGCCCTTTGCACAGAGAACTCTGATCTGTTTTCCCGTGTGGGAGCTAAGATCCTTTTCTACCTGTCAGAATAGATTCTAACAATACCTTGCTCTATTCCAGAGCTTTTTCTTCCTAAAGAAAAAAATCCCCAAAGGCCCAATCCTGCTGCTACTCTAATATAAAGCCAAAGAAATTCTGCTGACTTGTCCTGTATTTAGGAATGCCCTGACCTTCTACTGCAGGACCACCAAGCTAGTAGGAGCTGCTGAAGGATAACACGGAGCCCATCAGAGGTCTCTGTAAAGGGATGTTCACTTTCCCCCCACCCTTCTCACACCCCATTTCTTGCAGCAAGGGGAGATCAACACAGAAAGAGCACTGATCTGGTTCAAACTCCAACCACTTGCAGGCTGGGAAATCTAAATAATAGCAGCAGCAGCAGAGACATTCCCATACAAGTCAACCGGAGCAGAATTAGGCCAAGACTGAGTGCTTTTGAGCAACTTACCTTCCCATATTTCAGGCTCCGGGTGTGCAGTGACACAGCCCCATCAGAAAACACAGACTGGACTTCGGCCTGTCAGTGCCACTTAAGGAAATAAGCCCCCTGATGCCACCCAGTGCCTACAGGAGCTGGCTGCTCACTGCCCAAGGCCGAGGACTCTCCGTACGAGTCGGGCTAGCTCAGGTCTAGCCGCTCTTGCCCGTGCCCCTTGGGGCTTCTCTCTGAACACAGGCAGTGTAAGGATACGCTGATGAGGTCCCCTTCCTGCAAATAGTCCCTCATTGCAAGCTCATCTTCTGCTGATCTCCTTCTCTGAAAAGCAAAACAGGAGAAAAGTTACATGTGGCCCAGAATGGAAAAACCTAAATCAATTCCCACACTAAGGGGATCTCCTTCTTATGCTGCTGTGCAAAACAATCTTGGCCACAGAGAAAAGCAAAGCTCTGATATTTAGATCACTGGTGCTAACGTCCAAATAACATTAAGAGTTAAGTAAAGATACCAGAGCACTACAAAACCACCTGCAAACACTATTGCTACACAAGTGTGGACCCTGGGAAGGGCTCCAGAGCCTCCTGGCTTCTCAGTGCCCAGCTCGCAGCTTCTGCTGCAGAAGCAGCACGAATTCTGCATGAGTTGCACTCACCAGCTCCCCACCAGGTAAATTCATAGATGACAGCAGCAAGACGGAATCTAGCCTGGAGTTGGTTTCCACTTTCCATCGTTTCTGCTGAACCTGGAAAAAAAAAAATCTGTTGATACATGCTCAGAAAAAGAAATGAACAAAAGCTCTTCACTCGGCTGTCCTAAAGCACAAGGGCACAAACGCCGAGGTGCCTTCGGGAGCGCGAGGAGCGTTCCGGAGCGGGCAGGGAGGTCACCAGCCTCCTGGCCACGCGCGCTTCCGGCTTTCAACACGAGCCGAATCCCAACTCCCATTCATCACGCGCCAGGAAAAAACGGGCGTCTCAACAGGACGGGGGGCCTGTCCGTGCGCAAGGTTACCTCGGTAACACGTCCCACGACGATGTCACCAACCTCACCGTTGTACCTAGGGCGGGATCACAGAATCACCATGGTTGGAAACGACCCTCGGGAACACGGAACAGACGCGCTGGGGAAGCCCCGGGCTGGAGCAGCGAGCGCCGCGGGTGCCCGGCGGCCGCTCGCACCTTGTGTTCAGCGCCTTGACGTACACCAGCTTGTTGACCCTCTCCACGACGCCGGCCACCGAGGCGACGAGCTTCTCGTCCTCCACGTAGGTGCCATGGCCCCTGCGGAGAGAGCGGCCGCACCGAGGAGTCACCGGCCAGGCGCCGCGCGCTGCTCCCCGCAGCGGCCCGGCCCGGCTGCCCCTACCTCATGTAGCCGGTGTCCGTGGTGATGATGTCCCCCGGCGCCACCAGGTGCTTCTCGCCGCCCGCGCTCTCCGTTACCGCCTTGCGCGCCACCGGCAGCCGCATATCCATGGCCGCCATGTTGGCGCCGCGCCCCCTTCCGCACGCGCCTTCCGCCCGCCATGCTGCGCCCTGGCAAGAGCGCGCCTGAGGCCGGGCCGGCGCCATCTTGGGTGAGGGCCGTCGGCGGCTATAGCGGCTCCTTGGGGGCCATCTTGGATGCTGGCGGGAAAAGAAGGCGTGGGCTTCAGCGCGCCGGGATCCGAAGAGGGAGGGGGCCATGTTTAGTGAGGGAAAGCGGTTTTCCCCCACATTCCCGCAAGGAAAAGGCAGGCGGTGGGACGGAGCAGGGAGGCTGCCCCGTAACGGAGCCCCCCCACCCCGCCGCCAGCGCCACCCTCAGGGAGAGCTGCCCCAGGGCTGCCCTGCCGGCAGTGGGCAGGAACTGTAGACACTTGCCAAAAATCACATTTTATGGGTTAAAAAAACGATCACACAAACCCAAGCACAGTCTTTCCTTGCTGGATTTGTGCTCTCCCACCAATTTAACCCTGTGGGACACGCGGCAAAGGGGCTACATGTAACAAGCAGTGGGTAAGGCCACAGTGCAAAGCATTGCACGGGGAGGATAGATGCATATATTCTTATATGCACATATATCTCACACAGTTGTGTGGAAGCCTTATTCGTTCCATTCAAACATGGATAAAGCGGAGAAAAAGTAGCCAGTTAGACCCTTTGGGATTGATTCACCAGCCCCAGACCAAAATTCCTCTTTCAAGCAAGACCCACATCTGCAGCCCGTCACGCCTAAAATACCACCATTATTTATAGGTTTATCTACCAAATATCTGTCTGTCTGCAAAATCCTGGCTCGCCCTGGCCCCAGCCGCCCTTTGCAGGGCACAGAGCCAAATAAAGCTCCCGAAACGGCCCCTCTTCCAAATGATAAATGCTCCAAGTAGTTTTTATTTAGAATACAAGAGAGAGGTACAAATGTATTTACACTGTGTACATATACAATCAAATAATATATAATATCAAAGTTTTGTAAATAATGTTTTACATAAATATTTACAAAGTTAAAGTGACAGTTTTTCTTTTTTTTCTGGAAGTAAAACACAGTCTGTGAGAACTTTATACACCTTAGACGTATAATTAATATTAGAATACCTTCTTATAAGCTTTATGATACACAGCCCTCCCCTGGCTTGCGCCAGAGGGCGCCTAGAGTTGTCCTTGGGGACGGAGCTGGCCCAGGGCCCGACTTTCTCTGTCCCCAGAGGGCAGCAGAAGTAAATTCAAATGTTCCGGAAGGCTGCGGGGAGCGACGGTCTCCGGCTGGAGCAAAGGGACCCCACCAACACCTGCTGTGGATGGGGCATCTCCAGGTGGCACGGGGGTGTCCTGGTGGCCCCCACGTGTGTCACCATCGGGGACACCCCATGGGGACAAGGCTTCAGGGCTCGGACATCTCTCCCTTGGGAAGAGCCGCCTGCTCCAGGGCAAAGCTGCCCCCGGGGTGGAGGAGCACAAAGGTGATGGTCCCTACGGGGACCGGGGAGCGCGTCCCTGCGGGGCTCACGCCAGGGCAGAGGACAAGGACGAGGAGGAGAGCAATTTTTTCTTCCATCAAATTAACTGCAAAACCCCAGGAGCGAGTCAGCTTTGGGGCTGCCCCAGCCCTCCGGCAAACCCGCCTGCAGCATCCCGCCCTCGGAAGCGCCATCCCTTCGCCCCCCCTGCCCGATGCAGGGACACTCCGCTCCGCCTTTCCCGGGGGAGCATCCAGCCAGGCTGGCAGCGCCGCTCGCCAAACGCGCCGCAAGCCCCGCACGCACAGCGATGCTCCAAACCCAAACCGGAGCGCCCGCTCGGCGCCCGGAGCGGCCCCGTCCCGCTCTGCGCTCACAGCACCATGGTGGGGATGTGATGGGCCAGGGATGCGGGATGGGGCACGGGCAGGGCGGGCGAGTGGGCCTGCAGGGAGGCGTTGGGGGGCCGGTGGCGGGCGCTCTTCTGGTGGGCCCGCAGCCCGGCAAGCTGTGAATAGGCACTCTGGCAGACCTGGCACTTGTAGGGACGCTCGCCTGTGTGCAGGCGGACATGGTTGCGGAGCGTGGAGGACTGGCTGAAGCGGCGGTTGCAGAAGCGGCACACGAAGGGCTTGTCCAGCGTGTGGATGCGCATGTGGGAGCGCAGGTTGCTGCGGGAGTTGAAGCCGCGGTGGCAGATCACGCAGCGCATGCGGCCCGTGCTGCTGGCGCCCGCCTCCACCGCGTGGAAATCCTCTGGGGACGAGAGCGCGGCACGGGACCGTCGGGCGCTGCGCCCGCCCGGCCGCTCGCGCCCGTCCCGAGCACCAGCCACATCCCAGCATTCCCGCCAGGGGGGCCCCGTCCCCGCTCAGCACTGGATTTACGGCTTTGGGATGGGGCCAGAGCTGCGAACGCTTTCCCTGTATTTGGGGAAGGGGATTGTTCTCCTCGTCTCCCATGGAGCATCTGCTCTCCCTCCTTCGTTCCCCCACCACACCAGGCTCCGAGAACGGGGCAATTTGTGGAGGGCAAGGAGAAAGGATTGTGGCAAAGGGATTGTGGCATTAAATGCCGAGCAGAGAAACCGGTGGCTTTGTCCCCTCGGCGTTTCACGGGGTCCCTTCAGTTACTAGACACCTGCTCAGCCTTCATGGGACTTCACTGAGAAGGAGGCCAGGGCGGGCTCTGCTGCTGCAAGGTCGCTGCCATTGCCCCCGTGGAGCCGGAGGGTCTCCGTGTCCCATAGGACCTCCCTGTCCCATGCCCACCCCGGCCTCAGGGATGAGGGCAGAGAAGCTGCCCCCGCAGTCATTCCCGATGTTACCTACCGTGCTTGTTCTTCTTCTGCTCCTCTTCCAGCCCTGGCACGCCTGGAATGCCCAGGAAGGTGTTGTGGGAGTTCCCGTACCACACGAGTAGCTCCTGGTCTGGAGGAATCATCTAGAGAGAGGGACACACACGGGGGTGTCAGGAGAGGGTGGCAAACGGCTCCCTGTGCACCCCTGCGCTCCCCCCGCATCACCTCCCACAGGGTCTGCCAGAACCCAGGACCCGCCGCGGTGCCCGAGCACCCCAAGCCCCAGGGCACCGGCGCGTGCCCAAAGCCCCCGCGATGGGCACAAACCCGCAGCAAGGTGCCCCCGTGCTGGGTCACAAACACTGCGGGTGCTCAAGAGGCCGCTACAGACCCGCGGGCAGAGCCAGGGTCCCCGCACAAAGCGCCGAGGGGTCCCTGCTCCTCGGGGAGCTGAGGACACAGTCGCGCACAGAGGAACGCGCAGGGATGAGGGCAGGCAGCAACGGGGACCAGCACGGGAAGCCACCACACAGAACCATGACCCGTTTGCTCTCCGGGCAGCGCAGTGAGCGGCGACTCGCTGTGCGGCGCGGGCAGCATCGCCCAGCCGCCCGTGCCGGGCTCCCTTCAGCAAGGAAGGGCCTGCGTTTGCGTGGAAATGCAGCCGGATCAGCAAAGCACAGGGTACATCCCAAGGAGAACAGGGATGCAGGGTCGGGGAAAGACTTTTGCACCAGCCCTGCTCCCATTTTTGGGAGCCGGTGGAATCTCTCCTTCCCTGTTATTCTTGTCTCAGCAGGGTGTTGGAAGCCAAGGGCCAGGAATCACAGCTCACAGCATCCTACACGGAACAGCTGCAGTAGGAAGAAGGATGTGCCAACCTAGGCTAACCTCATCACTTATATACATATATGTGTGTGTGCATACATATATATATACACACATACATGAATGTATATATAACTTCCCTTGCTGGTCCACAGTCCTAGGAATATAATCCATAAAGGGGAAGCACCTCTATTTTGGAGAAGAGCTTTCCATGCACAGAAGGGTATAGGAAAAGCCCTATTCGTATAAAACAGATTGTAGCAAACCAGGAGAGCACTTAAAATGGGCCTGATATTAAGCACCTGAGGGCAGGAGGAATTTGGCTTTGCACATTTAACCCTCTGCCCATGTAAGCGCCTCTCCAGGCTGCCAAGCACCCTGAAATACAGGAGTAGCCCGTACTGATTCCCATCGCAGACCTATGCTGTTTCCCTGTATCATTCTCACCTAACAGAAGATAATTAATAGAATCAAATTCCCTGCAGAAGGGACCCCAAAGATGTGTGTGGCTCTGCCCACACACCCGATGGCACTGCAGGGGCTGAGAGCTTGGAAACAATTTGACTCTCTGCCCAGGAACCTCCTGCTCCAGGGCCAAATCCCGCTGTCCTCACACCATGTCCCGGCAGTGACGGCCAGGAGCTGCCGAGGAGGAGCAGAGAGGCAAGCGAGGGGAGGAATGGGCAAACCAGAGGGAAATACTAGCAGTGAAGAGTGAAAGCCCCCCAAGAAGCCTGACTGTGTGGTGGGTGGGCAAGAGCAGCATCACCAGGGGTGCCTGCGGTGGCAAGAGGGCCGGGATGCTGCAAGCACCGGCGTGTGCGGGAGCCTGGGGGGGGACAAGTGGGGTGACAGCAGGTGACAGTTGGGGCAGCGCAGGCATCAGAGCAGCATCCTCAGGTCCTGCTGCGGGCACCTGCCCGACCCGTGCTGCGTTAGAGCAGGTTTTGCAGGTGGCCCCTGGGCTGAGGATGCAGGTCCTGCTTTTGCGACTAGCGCAGCGGGTGCCTGGAGGCGACAGGGCCGGGGAGGCAGCTCATGTCTCTCTGCAATGCCCCCTTTGTGCCCCTGCAGCTCCAAGCTGGGGGAGTAGCAAGCAGAGCCATGCAAGGAAAATCCTCTCTTGCTTCTTTTCTTTTTTCCTTGCTGGGTGCACAGACCCCCATTGAGTTCAAGCAAACCAAGTGGAGCAGCGTTGCGGGGTGCACAGACACATTGCGAGACCGAGAACGGGAGCCCGAAGGGTGTCGGTCCTTGATGCATCATGTGCAGCTGCGACCCAGACCCTTGTATTCAAATATTTTCCTTCCTCATGTTTTTGCAGGGAAAGTGCCAACCCCTTCCCTGCCGTGTGGCCGGGAGGGACCCACGGTATCCTGGGAATAGGGGCACGGATGTCCCCGGGAGCGGACACCCCAGCAGCGCCCTCCCCACCTGCTGCCTCCCAAGCACTCGTGCTCCAGCTTCCACATTTCAGCTTCCCAGTTTGTGCCGAGAGGAGGAAGCTGATCCTGCCCCGGGGCCAGCCGATCCAGAGCCTGCGGATTAACAGCGCCTGCCCGAGGCTTCCACACGCCGGCCCCAGCGCCCGTCTCACCTGTGCCACCACCTGCGCCCATGCGGGGACACGAGGTAGAACACAGCTGGATTCCTAATTACACCCCTGCTCGGGGGAATCGTTTTACTTCTTTGCATGATATAAGAGTAACAAGCAGCAGTTGCGCCCCGGGCACAGCAGGCACCCCTGCCACAGGAGCATCGGGTCTTCAACCCAGACACTGCTCAGTGGGAGCAGGAGGACAGCGCAGAAGTGCTCGGCCACGGAACGGGATGGGGAAAAGCATGGCTGGACACCCAACTCTCCTGAGTTGGAAAGGCTGCGTCTCCCCTTGCTTCCATAGGCACCTACCCGCCTTTCCCATCCCGCTGCAGTGGCCCCAGACCCCGTTCCTGCTGCAGCTTGGTGCAGGAATGAGCTGGTCCTGGACTGCTTCATTTTAAGCAGGGACACAAACCAGGTCTGCGGAGCTGCCCTCACCATCGGATTCATGTGGACACCTGGGCTCTTCCCAGACACATCCATCCACACTACCAAGCGCTTGAAGCTCTGGAGCCAGCTGGGCTAACAGCAGGGCCAGTCCCAGCGCACCAGGGTGGACAGGAGACGTCCTTGCTCACGCACACCGAACCGAAGCTGCTCTGCTGAGCCCCCCAGCTGCCACCACCTTCCACCTGCAGCAGCGTCGCCTCCGCTCCAGCTCCATCCCTGCTCTGCCAGCACCTGCCCTGGCTCATCCTAAACCCACTTCCCAAAGATTCTCCCAGGCCCTTCCTCACATTTTCCAGGCCACCCTTCATCCCAAAGGGCAGCGGTAAGATGCTTGTGGGGATATGGAACCTACACAGGGCTGTCCGCACTGTCACCTGCCTGGGGCTGCATGTCCCAGACATGTGTGGCACTCCCCAAGGAGCCCAACACGCGGCTCCATCCTGGTGCATCTCCCACAGGGAGGCTGCAGGATGGGGGACGCCTCCCTGCGGCATCCCGTGCCATGGACTCCATGTCCCTGGGATCAGCACCTGCTTCTGCTCCGTGCTCATGCAGAGCCCCCGGGCCACCAGCGTCCCGCTGGGCTGCTGGGGGAGCCGGGCAGGGCCGAGTCTGCTCCCCGCTGCAGGAGGCCGTCAGCCCGGCCGCGTGGGCACCGCGCCGGCCCTGCCCTGGCAGCCCGGGCACAGCCTCCTCTCACAAGCACTTTGCGCACAGAGCTGCTCTTGGTCTTGGATCAGGCGGATCTGACCTGGCCTTTGCTTGGTGCTTGCTTTGTGCGGGAGCCCCACAGCGTTCCCAGCTGCAAGAGGGTCTCCCTTGGTTGGCACAAGGCTGGGCCCTCTGTGCAGAGACCCCATCAAAACCCAACACCTGCCCAGACCTGCAGGACCGCAGAGCTTCCCACACCCCAAAACCAGCTCGGGACATTTTTGTTCTCCCCCTGCTCAGCACCCATCACCCCAGGAGGGGCTGAAGAAGAGAAGGGCCCTTTGCTGCTCTCCAGAGCTTCCCCAGTGGCCCCGCAATGGCCTTTTCCGCACCATGCCGAGCTCCCTTCTCCGCATGGGTGCGGTTCTCCGCTGGGGCCGTGCCAGCCCTGCCGTCCCCAGCAAAGTCCCCGTGCACCAGCCACCCACTCCCACCGGTGCCCCGGCAAAGGGCTGAAGAGCAAAAGAGGGTCTGCAGGGTGGGGGGTGGCAGCATCCTGGCCCATCCCAAACTGCTTTCCGGCCTTTTACCTCGATGGCCTTGTAGAAGATGCTGTTCCCGATCTGCACCACCTCGAGGTTCTGCTCCTGCTCGTTGCGGGCGCACTTGATGTAGGTCATCCAGCTGCGGTGGTCCTCCTGGCTGGCGTCGATGAAGTAGCGCACGGTGCCGTCCTCGTTGAAGACCTGCGAGGGGGAACGGGAGGTCGGTCGCGTCGCTGCCGGGTGCGGATCGAGCCCCTGCACCCCTGCCGGCGGGAATCGTGCTGCCAGGGGCGGAGGATGCTCTGAAATAAGATCCCCAGCTGGGGGGACCGCAAATCCAACATGGCATCAGGGAAGAGCCGAGGGGCGCTGCCTCCGGATGGAGGTACCAAGACCCTTGCCGCTCCATGGCTGGGGACAGGCTTTCTTCTCCCGCGAGTGACCCTGGCGGCTCATTCCCATGGGATGGGCCAGCTCCCTGCACTCGGCAGAGCCCAGCCGCAGCTCAGCCCCCACGGCAGTACCGAGCATCCTGCATCCACGAGGGGGGAAGCAGGACTGGCGGCACAAGAGGAGGAGGAAGATGCATGGAAAGTGCTTTGGGGAAGTGGCGTGACAGGGAAGGTGAGGCAAGTTTCTATTAGGCAATTAAAAAGAAAATAAGTCAGGGAAACTGCACCAGGGCTGTGACACAGAGAGGGACAGGGAGCCGATTCCTCCCGTCCTGCAGGGTGCCGGGGATGCCATCCTGCTGTTTCACTGCGGCAGGGCAGGACGCGGTGCCGCCGGCGGGGAGCGAGCGCCGCCGTGTTGGGCTCATCCCCAAGCAGGTTGCACCGCGAGCATCATCCCGAGCACCGCGGGCTGCGACGGCCACCTCCTGCCCCGGACAGGAGGGTCTCCTAAAACCAGTCAACCCCAGAGGAGCCGGAGTTCTCCTTTTTATAAGTGGGGAAACTGAGGCACAGGGAAGGGAGGGGAGTTGCCCAGTGCCGCACAAAGCACAAGACAAAGACCCTGGATCCTGACACCCGGTTCCTCCCGTCCCCCCGGGGCGGTCGGACCGAGGGTGCTGCGGTCGGGTTTTACCTCCCACATGAGGTTGTTGTTCTTGCACAGGTCCACGTGTTCCGGCGAGATGACCCGGCCCGTGAAAGGTCCCATCTCAGTGCCAGCCTTGATCCAGGTCTTGGAGAAGATGCCCAGCCCTTCCCCGGGGATGGAGCTTTGCGCAATGATCACTTCCGACGGCAGCACCAGGCTGGACAATTTCTGCACCTCTGCGGGCGTCGGGGAGAGAGATTGGAAAAGGGACCCTCCAGCTTCCTACCCCCTTGCACCCTGTCCGCTCCCTCGCCAACGGCTCCCGGACACCAGGTCCCCGCCAGCCTCCCCCACCTCAAGGTCAGGGCTGCTCCACCGGGGTGGAGAGTGAAGGGGGCAAGTGGGGGTGCCCGGGGGGGCAGGAGCCTGTCGGGACCCCCTCACTGGCCCCTACAAAGTGCTGCTTTGTGGCAGGCGGCAGCCCCAGCCCAGGTCTGAGCCTTTTAAATGCCCAACTGGAATCCTACAATGTCTTACAAGGTTCCCCTCCAAGGCATTGAGGGGGTACCTGGGAAAAGCAGCCCGGGCTGGGCGAGGGAGCGGGGCTGAGAAAGGGGGTTAAATGGTGTCTATTTCGGCCCATCCAGCAATTTGTCATGCTGTTAAAGTGATCTGCATTCATTAAACTCAACTAGAAAGAAATTGCTAATTCTAAATTCATTAGTCCTTTAAGAATGCTGTAGCGATACATTGTGCCTGAATGGCGCAAGGGCTTGTTTAAAAGGGCCCAGGAATTCCTCTTACAAAATGGGGAGATGAGATGGTTGACATATTGTGAATGGAAATGGAATTAGCCTTCATGGTAAATTAAGAGAGGAACAGAAATCCGAGAAGGGGAAAAGGGAGCCGGGACGCCCCGGCGATGCCGGGGCGAGAGAAAAGATATTGTCCCGGGCTGCTGAATGCACGATGAGGACCAAGGACGTCTTGGAGAAAAGCGGCGGCCCCGGCCCCCGCCTCTGCCCCCTCTTAAGCCCGCGGTTTAAGTGGGAACTTTCTCAGGTCAAGCCCAAGTTAACTAAATGAATTTAAAGCCCTTCTTGCCCAGTCAACTGCTATTACACGCCTGGCGAGAGCGGGCGCGGGGCGGTGGCGGGACTCACCTCCGGAGAAGGACTGCGCGAGGACCTCGGCCGTGAAGGCGGTTTTGGGGCTGCTCTTCTCCTCGAAGAGCTGCTCGCCCAGGACGTTCCTCCAGCGGCCGTAGAGGAAGCTGTGCAGGATGTCGGACGTGATCACCTCGGCCAGCGAGAGCCCCTGCGGCTTCAGGCCGGGCTTGAGCACCAGGGCTTCGGCGGGCAGCACCGAGCCCATCATGGGGGCGAGGCAGCGGGCGGCGGGCCGGGCTCGGCGGGGCGCGGGCGGCGGGCCGGGCTCCGTGCGGCTCCGCGGCTCCCGCCCGGCTATATATGAGCTTCATTGACCCTCCTAATTGGTTATTAATGACCTCCCTGACGTTGGCGGAGAGACTGGGGCTGCCGGAGTGAGGCGAGCCGTCGGAGCCCCCCTCCCCTCCTTCCCTCCCCCCGGAGGGGGTGGGGTGGTTGGAGGGAGGGACACGGCGCGCACACAACACCCGAACACACGCACACAACACCCGCACAAACCCGCACCGCCGCAGCCCGTCCGAGGCGAGGCAGAACCGGGCCACCGTCTCCCCCTCCCCCGGGGCCATCGAGAGGCACCGAGCCCGGAGAGGCGTCCGCTCCCCACGGGGGCGCCTCGGGCGGTTCTGCTCGGCCCGACCCGACCTAGTCCCGAAAGATCCGAGGCGGCCCCGGTCCGCGCTGCCCG
This sequence comes from Nothocercus julius, assembly GCA_013398735.1. Taxonomy (NCBI): domain Eukaryota; kingdom Metazoa; phylum Chordata; class Aves; order Tinamiformes; family Tinamidae; genus Nothocercus; species Nothocercus julius. The sequence continues at coordinate 3,906,589 of VZSV01000068.1, forward strand.
CCCGCCGCCGCCGCTCGTTTCGGGGGCGAAACGCGGCGTTCCGGTGCCGCGGAGCATCACAACGAAATCCGGGCCCCCGGTGCTGCCACCCTTCGCTGCCGGCCGCCCTTGGGCTCCCATGGCCCCAGCAGAACGGGCCGGAGCTCGGCGGGCCGAACCGGG
>VZSV01000068.1:3912298-3948809 GCA_013398735.1 Nothocercus julius
AACAGTATTTCCAGGATTATTTTGGCAAGAGGGTCAGGGTGAGCGAAAGCAGATAGAGGTGACAAATGGCCCCCGCGTCCCCAGCTGCGCCCGGCCGTCCTGTGCGGCTCAGATGGGCCTCGAAGCGAGGCCGCGGCCTCTCCGGAGGCAGGAGACGTGAACAGTGCAGACGTCCCGGGCTGCTCTTCTGCCGGGGCCGCCTGTCACTGGGTGCACTGGGTTTATGGAGTCAATACTCCCCGTGAACAGCCCGAACGCGGGGTCCTGCCGCTCGGTACCGCTTGCAGGGCTGGTGGGAGCGACAATTCGCACAAAGCGACGGCACCGTCTAATCCCTGGGCCCGCAGCACCTGCACCCCGGCCCGGCTGGGATTAAAGCGGAGCGAGCGGCCGCTGCGAAGATCAGAGGCTTCTCTCCAGCCGCCTTGAAATAGGATTTCCTCAAGTGATGAGGCCACGGGTGGGCAGATCATCTGGGCAGGCCGGTACCTGCGGTGCCAGGCGGGATGTTCCCCCTGAGCATCCCCCTGAGCTCGTGCAATCCCAGGCAATCGGCTCCCCAACCACGTCCGCAAGGATCCTCGCGGAAGGCTGGGTCGCTCCCCGGGAGGAGTAAAATACGTGTTTGATGCTTGGCACAAAAACCCGGACCCCTTTTCTGCACTGGAGCAGCAACGTGGGAGCCTGAGAGCGTGAGAACCTGAACCCTCCCCCTGTGCTCTGCCGGCACCGACGGCAGCGAAAATCACCGAGCGACCCACACTGGGAAGGGGGACGAGGTGTTTCCGCAGGACAAGGAGCGACGCGGGTGAGATGTCCCCAGCGCTCGCGCTGCGCCCAGGAGCCTCGGGTTCAACAGCGCGAACTCGCACTGCCTCCCGCCTCGGGCGGCTTTACTGTAAATATACTGGTACTCTAATGCAATTAAATATTTAGCGCGCGGGGAACAAAAACAGGAGTCTCAGGCTGCCTGTCTCTTTCAACAACCACTTCAGCTGGACTCGCAGTGTCCGTAATGCAGCTCGTTCTCCAATCACGCAACATTAAAGGAAGCCTTTCAGAGCATCTCCAAGCCTGCCCGCTGCTCCCAAAATAGCCCTTGCGCACGGCATCGCGCTGGATACAGAGCTCGGAAGAACACCGGGGTCGTCGTTAGCCTAATGAGATGCTTTAGCAAAGTTACATTCGGGGCTTTATCAGGTTGCTGCTCAGAGGCAGCTGGTGATAAAGGGCCCTGTGGCGAAGGCAGCGCCGTCTTCACTGCTGTTCGCAAATGTGGAGACCCCAAAGGGCCCCTATCAGGGCGCTGCTCCCCCCGGACGTGCCCTGCAGCTCTTCATGGAAAGCAGTTTCTGCCCACGGGCCCAGGGGAGAGTCAACGTGCTCAGAGCCCAGATCCCCCTTGATCTGGGGGTGCAGCTTTGTGGGAGGATCCGGGCGAATCTCATCCTCTCCCAGCCCGTCCGCCCTCGCGCTGCCCCTGGAAGCAGCGGCCCCGATCCGCCGGGGAAGCCGGTTCTGTGGCCGCGCTCCGGCTGCCGCAGCGGGCAGCAGGAACGGGAACTGCTTGCGGGATTTGGGACCGTTTCAAGCGCTTGAGCCTTGCAGGGCACCAGACTGCCGCTGAACCCCCCCCGCTTCGCAGGCACCAGCCTAATGACAGGCCAAATTTCAAAGGCTTGCAAACTATTTCTTGTGCCGCCCCACCCCCTCGATAAAAGGCTGCATCAGAAAGAGATATTTCCATAATTTATAGTATGGGTATTTCACTGGGGAGCCTCACTAATCTGTACTTACAGATACATTTAAGAAAATGCATCCTCCCACAATCCTGCGCCATTTACGACTATTGGCACAATCTGTAATACTCAGTCTTCAATTAAGGGACACCTTAGGGTTCATTATCACACAATTGCTCCCTGTGAACCATGCCAAATGCCGTTTTGGCACAGAGCTTGGAAGATGAATTAGAAGGAAGTCTTCTCGGTAATGCCCGCTCCCAATTCCCATCAGCAGCCTTTATGCCCTCCTCGAGCCATTTTTTCCCCCCTCTCCCTTCTTTCCAAGTGGCTTTTACTATCCCATCTTTCACTGTCTCTCCTGATTCTCTGGAGGTATATTTAGAGATGCTGCATCTCCTTCCCTTCCGGCTCTCAGTGCGTCTCCCAGCCCCTGCCTTGCAGATGGGATCAGATGGGATCTTCTCTCCGCCCTCCCTTCCCCCGGCACCAACGCGGCCGCAGAGCCGCCCGGGGCAGCAGAGCTGGATGGGGCTACGTCAAATTGGTGGAGCAGGAACCCCCGGTTTACAAGAAAGGGAGGGCTGAAGTCGCTAGAACTGTCACCAAGTTGGGCCTGGTTAGGGCCAGGAGCAGCATCTGCTCCTCGGAGAGACGAGGTGCCCCAGGCCGCCCCCTTTAAACTCGCACCCATCGCGGCCCCCTCGAAGCAGCATTGGGCACAAGCCCTGTGCCCATCGCCCACCGTTAAGGATGAAGCTGCAGAAAAGCAACAGGTTCTGCGCAGTAAGGCCAAGGCTTGGACTCCACGGCAGGCGCTGAAGTGCTCAGACAGCTGCAGATAAAGTCTCCGTGCTGGTCCTGCTATGAAGAATTTCCTTTTATTCAAAACAATCTTTCCGGCCCCCACAGCTACAGTTACAGCACCTTCTCCAGGAAAACCTAGTGCCAGGGGACACCCTGCCGTGATTCCCATGGAGTTCCACTAGAATTAAGGCTCAGGTTGACACAGCAGAGTCGTCCCAAACCAGCGACAGGACCCAGCGAGCGCGAAAGCGGCAGGACGCGGCCGGAGCGGAGCAGCGGGGACCTCGGGAGGGCAACGAGAGCAAACGGAGTCAACCAGACCGCAAATACTTCGTCCACAAGACACCTTGTGGAAATTTTATTATATAGAGTGTAAAATGCAACTGTCAGTCAAATAAAAAGAACACTTTTTTTTTTTTTAAAACACCATGCTCAACATTATCCAATTGCGCTTCTTTATAGTTAGACATTTCAAGCATAAGGAAAAATAAGGAAAGAACCCAAGAACAGTAACTTCAGTACATTTCAAAACGGAATGTCCCGCAGGTCAATTAAAAATGCAAGAAAAAATAGCTTCAATTCCGTTTTTCCTTTAAAAATACACTGTTATCTGTACAAGAAACACTACAGTAAACATTGGAAATCATATTATCCCTTTTATTAAATCAAAATTATTTAGCGCATACTGTGGTTAATACTAGATTCATTTATCTCTCTAGGTAATTTGACAAATATTAGATAAGAAAATATTTAAAAGAAATGTAAAAGCAAAAAACACCTTGGAATTAAAAAATAGTTACTACCTTTTATATGGTTTTATGTTCCACAGTGTTTGTTAAAGGTACTAATAGCAGATTCATTTTAATATTAAAAATAACAGTATTTATATTTCTGAGAGCATAGAGGAAGGTTTTTTTGTTTTTTTGTTTTTTGTTTTTTTTTTTAAGCAAGCTTGGAGGTCTTAGATACATAAATGCAACTAGCAATGGAGACATGAAAAAATGTATTGCTAAAAAAATTAACACGTTTTTATATTACCCCTTTAGAACTCTAGAAATTATACAAACCCTACAAAATGCCCCCCCCATAACTTGCCTGACAGCAAAACAGTAATTGTCTCAATACAGAATTCACATAATTAATTACAATACATATTATAGTTCAGCTTTTAAAAAATGCAATAAAATCAAAGACAGCCAAGGTACAAGAAATTAGAAGTAAAACATTTAATGAATTTACATATTTAAGAATATTTAAATACTGTTTAAAATTTTTTTTCTTTTTAGGATTTGTTACATACCACCTAAGACTTCCAAGCCACACTTTCTGTTGCAACAGAAAAGATCGAAAATTAAAAAGGAAAAAAAAAAAAAAAAAAAAACCACACAAAAAAACACATGTTGAAATGTCACAGCTCTGGGGTGCGTTTTGGTGCCTGCAAATTCTCTGGCTTCTCTCCAAAAAGAATCCCGGAGTTTTTACAAATTTGGAAACAAAATTACCAGCATGTCCATAAGTTTAGTACATTACTAATTGTTCCTGATTCTTAGAAAAGTTCAGTATAGATTATCCTACAACTAGTGTTTCACAAACAAACAGAAAAGTCTTCATCAAAATGTTGCAAATCTAGAAACCTCTGTTACAAAAAGGTTTTCTTCCACAATGATTCCAAGAAAAAAAATTGCCACAAGGACCTTGTTCTACTGCTCCTAGAGAGGGAAAGAGCAAAGGGAAGAGTTACTGGGCAGCAGCAAATTCCCAAAGGCACCTGCGCTGCCCCCGCGCGCTCCCGCTCCCGCGCAGACCTGAGGTTGCTCCAAACGGCTGTGGAGATCTGTGCCCTACCGCTCGCTCCTTCCCGCAGTTCATGACTTTATTGAACACGATCTCTCTTCTCCAGAGGGCCAGACTTGCCGGGAGGGATGAAGAGCTGCCTTTTATGGCCGCTGCCCCGGCGCCCGTCCGGCCCCGGCGCTGCGGCCGCGCGAGCACGGCAGCAGCGCCGGCTTCCAGCCCCCAGGGTTCAGCGCTGGCTCGGAAGGGCCGCAGGAAGAACGTGACACGGGTGGGAGAAGCAGCTGCTGCTGAAGCACGCGTGCTGTGCACACAGATTTCTTGCAAATACTAACGACTATCACCACGCAGTACAGCCCTGCTAGCAGGATCAGGAAAAAACCCACACAACCACTGAAAAGCCAGAAAAATGACTTCAGGGCTTAAGTGATAGATGAGGTGAGATCTGACTCAACAGCTGGTTAATCTGATTTTTTTTTTTTTCCACCCCTCAAGTAATGTTCCTCTCCCTATCAGGGTCCGGTACTTGCCAGGCAAGCACTCAGCTCCTAGTTCAGTGCAAAGCTGAAAAAGGCAAGGTCTGCACACATGGGCCAGCGCTGCACGATCTTTTTAGCAGCTCCATGCTATCCTGACAGCCTAGTTCCACGATTTCACTTATAATTTCCCAGAAGGCACAAAACAGCCTCAGACCCAAGGTCCCCAGGAAGAGGGGAAGTAAAAATAACAGTGATGATTTAAAAAAAACCAAAAAGGCCATGTGGGGAATGATACAATCCACAGACACAACCGGGAGCAGCAGCAAACAAGTTTTCACTTCTTTGATTCCTTCCTTAGCCACAATATCCCTTAGCCTCACTGCACAAACCCAGAGTGGAGTCTCCATCCCGGCAGGGCAAGACTCTCACACGCAGATCCCCCAGGGAAAGAGCTGTGGGATTCAGCGGAATAAAAGTACCAACCTGGCTGTGGGCCTGAGCCTGCCCTAGTGTCTGCCCGTAGTAGGCAGCCTGTTGTCTGTAATACTCTGCCCAAGCCATCGTGTAGTCCGGCTGGGAACTTGCCTGAGAAGCAGCACTGGCAGCATGACCTGCAAGAAAAGGGAAAAAGGGAGAAATGAGCAATTCAGTTAGACAAAGCCTAGACTTAGGATCTCCTTTTGCAAAGCTTAGGGAATAGCCAGCCCCCTTCCAACAGCTGCAGACACCTGAAAGCGCACAAGCAGCTCTCTGCTGTTTGGATAGTGCAGGAGAGGTTCTAAGCTGCCTTGCAAGTCACAAACCAAGAGCACGAGAGCGTCCCCGCTGCGGCAGGGCCCGGCAGCGGCACCGTCTGTCCTCGGCCCGAGGGCTCCAGCAGCGCCGCGGCAAAGGCAAACGCGGAGGGCTGGCATCACGTGCCCCCGAACGGCATGGAGAGAGACGGTCCCACGCGCTTCCACGTGGCTGCACAGGGAGTTTCCCTGCCCCCAGAGCAACCCGGCTTCGGCTTTCGGGGTTCTGCCGGCGCCGGTTCTTGTTACGCGCCGAAGTTTGCCCCGGGCAGCCCGACTGCTGGTGTGGACACGGAGCCTGCCGTGGGCTGCAGCTCAAGGGGAGCGCTCAGTTGGAGCCCTACGTGCACCATCACCAACAGAAGGGGACCAAAGGGCGTTCGGAAACTTGGGACGGCAGAGGATGCAGAGCCAAGTCCTTGGGTTAGAGTTAACTCTGTTTGTAACAAGAGTCGATTCACCTCCAGTAACCCTGATTCACTCACTCTGTTTTTTGTAATACTCCTCCCATGCTTTGCTGTAATCAGGATGGCTGTTCTGCTGCTGGCTCTGTTGGCCTGTGCAAAGATGACAACAAGGGGCACGTCAATATGGAACAGGCGACAGTTTCCAGCTTGCGACATCTTTCCACTAGACAGCCCTGGCCCTGGCTCAGTTGCCCAGACTCTGCACTTCAGCTTCCACCTCTCCACAATGTTGGGCACCTCAGATGGGAAAGGCTGAGGGAAAGGTCAGGTTCCTGACTTCATCTCTGCTGCGCCCTGATAAAGGGCAGCAAGCCACATGTCCCTGCCGCGGGGACCTGCTCAAGCCAACGCACCCTGCTTGGGTGCTGCTGGCTTTGCACCTCAGCCCGCTCACTTCTAGCATGGGGACAAGGGGTTCAGGTACCTGACAGGACTTCAACCCTGCCACAGTTTTAGCCGCAGAGATGCCAAGGAGCTGCCCTGTTTGGGGTCACGCGGCTTCATGTTGAGGGGACGGCTCCCTGGCTCTCGCTGCGGGGGGCAATGCCCCTCGGCACCACGCGCCGCACACGGCCACGCTCGGGGTTCAACGAGCCTCCCTGAGCGCAGAGCTCCGGGGGCCAACCCTCTGCGGGCTGCCACCGCTCTCCTCCGCAGAGGAAGGATTGCAAATCCTGCACGAGGACCAAGCAGCTCTGCTGGCCCTCAGCGCTCCCTGAGCAGGCTCCTTGTGGGGAGGCTCCCATGAAACACCCCCAGCACCGCGCGAGGAAAGTGTCTTCCACAGCAGCGCTCCAAGACCGCCCTGCTGCAGAGGTGCCCTCAGCTGCCACCACCAGCCAGACACAGGTCCCCTGTGCAGACCCAGACACCTCTGAGCACAGGGCCCCTCTCTGTGACACCATCGTGCCCTCATCTTGTCTAAGCTCAGCTGCAGGGGACAGTCCCCCCGGCTGGGTGCAGCAGCAGGGAGCCTCTGCTTCCCTTCGTCACAGAGCCCAGAGCCCCTGGCCAGACACGCAGCAAACGGCCCCCAAACCCCCGAAAAGGCAACACAGCGATTAGAAAACTGCCGAGAAAGCCAAGCAGAGCAGAAGCGCAAAGGCCGAACACAAGCCGTGACACGTGTGGAGGGCGGGCAAGGACAGGAGGGAAGCCCTGCAGGGAGCAACCGCCGCGGCTCCACGCGCAACGGGGCCGGAGGAGGGCTCTGACCTGGGGGGAAGGGGCTACACAAAACACTGCGAGTGCAAAGTGGGTGGAGGGAACAGGGCAGCAGTGTCCTGTCCAGGGGCATAAAAGCGGGTTAAAAGACTTGACCAGTGCTGCAAGTCAGGACCTTTTCTGGCAGAGGTCAAGGCTGCCTCAACTGTCCACCTGCTAATGCCAACAAAGGACCTCCTTCAATGCCTTTTCTTCTAGGAGAATTACAGTCCGCAGCAGGCTGAAAAGACACGCAGCTAAATGCACTGCATGGCAAAATGTTTCCCCAGCCAGTTAATTTATTTAAGATGAGGGAAGTAATTAAAATCTAAATACATGTGTAGGGGTGGGGGTCTGCCCCTCCTCCCACACGGAGGGCACTCTCGAATGTGTCCCTGGGAAGTGTGTTTGGAGCGGGACTCAGGCGGCTCTTTGACAGGGCTAGCAAAGCCATGGGAAAAAAAAAAAAGCAGGCTGTGGCACTTGCTTTGGAACAGGCAGGAAAGGGAACCTTCACAAGAGTGTTTTCGAATTAGAACTTGAAGTGTAAAAACAGGTATTTACCTAGTTTCTTATAATAATCCTCCCACGCCTTGGTGAACTCCACCTGGCCTGACTGGGTACCATTGTGATCTGCAGCAGGAGAAAGCAGTGAAGTCTGCTTAAAGCACAGCATTATCTTGTGTGTCCTCTCTCCTTACCAAGACTGCCTTCAGAGTGTGCCTGGCTACAAACAGGAACATGGAGGAACCTGAGTGCACACGTGACTGGAGAGCCAACATCTTCCACCAGATTCAACAGCAGAAATAAGACATCTGCCCCCAAACCCTGGCCAGGGGTACTAACCCCACCCAGCGGAAGGCATAATACAAGGCAGGAGGCTTCACAGATCTTGGGAGCCACCAGAAACCTGATGAATTAGTTGCGAAGCAGTTATTTTCATTTCTGAGCACATGAGCTGCACTATCAGCAACAGGTGATTCAACAGGCTTGTGCTTTTTATATCCCCAATGCCAGGAGGCAATAGTGGCGTGTTACAGTAAAGGGGATTTTCCCCAGTAGCTGGTGGGCAGGGTAAGAGGATGTTCAGGAGAGGTAAGGAAGAGGAGGACAAGTTATTCAGGTGAGTTGCAAAGACATCTCTCAAGGTAAATAGCAAAGCACATTTCACAATTTTCACATTTCACATTTCACATTCAACACACGCTTTATATGAACACAAATAATACAGCATACAATGGCAGAGGGGTGGCAGCTGGCTGGACAGGAGGATCATCTTCATTCTAGAAATGCTACATTTTTTTCCCCCGCTGCACCGACTGCTCTCCTTGTGCAGGAAAATGCCTGCTTCCCAAAGCCTAGGAAAGGCGAGTGCTCTTGGGTGTGCACAGGAAAAAAATCTGAATAACAATCTTCTTGCAAAACAAACCAATGGGAAATACTCTTCAGTACCATATTATTTCAATCCTCTACAAAAAAATGCATACTGGAATTAAAAGTCTGCTGTATTGCTAAACTAACTAGAGCACTTAAAAGCACCTGTCATTACAGCTCTTTAATTTAACCCCTCTTTGTGGTGCTAGGATTTAGTTTTCACTATTGAATGAACTTACTATCTGAAAAACTATGATAGAAAAATGTCTTTTGGACACAATTACCTTTTCTGTCACATGAACTTTGAGATTACCAAGCAGACTGGGCACCTGCTTTGTTTTGGCAAACCCTTGCTTCGACTGTTCAAATCTCAGACAGGATGATGATGTCCTATTCGTGTTCCTAACACCTGTAACTTCAATTATCTGGAAGCGGGGAATTCCCCACTCCATGCTGAATTTTACTAAACAGGGTATGGGGAGGGAATGACACTTCAAACTCTGCAGAATGACAGTCAGCCCGACTCAGTGCCAGCAGCCTGAAGGGGAAGCCCCAGCATCAGGGTTGATCTGGGTTCAGCTTTTGAACCCGTAACATGTGTGCACTGCTACTTCTTTATTTATCTGAAAGCCAGTTTTTCTGTTGGCTTCATTCCCAGTGGTTAGCACTATGCATGCTGATCAGTTTTCATCAACTCCCAAAAGGAGATAAGCGGACACTATTAGAGTTGGTGAGAACGAATCTGGATAAGAGCCAAAGACATCCCCTTCTCCATTTTCTGCCCCTACTTCCCAGTCTTTCCATCAGACTGGGAGCTGAACAATGAGAAGAACTCATAAGGGACATCTATATAGCAGCAAGAATTGATAAGGTCAAGAACAGAGAGATGGGGAGAAATCACCACCACACATGCTGCATGGGGCTGGCAAGTGCTTGCCTGGAAAACCCTGGAGGGAGAGAGCCCAAGGCAGAAAGGATTTTGTTATGAGAGAGGACTGACTGAAAGGGCCAAGTTTCTACACAAAGAGAGCAGACACAAGCAGGTAGGTGCACAAAAAGGATTACAGAAGGTTTTCAATGGACTTGGGCTTATTCTGAACTCATATACCAGAGCACATTTGTATCCACCTCCTTTGCTCAGGAGCTGCTTCTGTTCATTTCACACAGTTGGTCTCAGGGAAGTACCTGTGCTTTGTGGGCACGAAGCAGCGAGCGGGCAGAGAACACCGACCCTTCTCAAACCCAGGGCTTAAACACTTACTTGGGACTTGCTGTCCAGGCTGCTGCCACGTCTGGTAGGTACTGCCCCAACCCTGCGGCATGAACGCCTGAGGACCACTACAGAGGACAAAAAGACATACTGAAGTAGACAATAAAATACATAACGGACCACGTGAACAAAGTCAGCCACAGAAATGAATTACTACTTATAGTCAGAAATTGCTGAACGGGTGGACACAGAAACAACGTGAAACACTGTAGGTGTGAATGCCAACTGTGCTGATCTTTGTCTTCTTGAAGGCAAATGAGGACACACTGCATTCAGCAGCATCCCTTCTGCTGTTCAGACTTCTTGCCATGCTCTTCCTGCACTCGCAGCAGGAATTTTGGAGATGCCAGCTCCTCCTTTTCTTACACTTTAGGATCTAAAATCGTTCCTGAAGACAAGCTTAAAAACTTCTGAGAACTAAGTCATAAGGCTCCACTTATACCCTGTCAGAGGCCTTCTCCAAATGTTCCTAGCTCCCAGTATTTCCCCACAGTCATCCCAAAGAGACGGAAGAACTTACTTTTGATGAGGTGTAGCAGGTGCTTGGCTGAACGGACTTTGACCAAACCCTCCAGGTCCTCCCATGCTGGTACCCTGTCATGAAACCCAAAAATATTTAAAGCCAGCTCTAAGCCCACAGTTGGAGCAGCTAATATGAACAATAAGAAAGGGAAGAAGAAAGCCTGGGACATGGTATCAAGCTTTCTCTTTTTAGGTATTTCAGTATACAAGTTGCTTTTCAGTTCTACCATGCCTCGGTTCAGTGTTTTCCTCTCCATCTTTTACCCAAATGTCTCCCTTCAGCAGTACTCCATCCTGACATTATTAAGCTTCAATACCACAGCACTGCATTAAGTGGAAAATAAAAGTCATCCAGGATTTACTGGAGCAAGGAGTTGAGTGTTACTTTCAGAAGGATGATGCCAAGATTGTGCCATTCTCAAGCAGTAACACCACAGCCTTCTCTTCAAAATCTCATGACAGCCTTCTCATACCTTATTAAAGCTTATTAAAGCTTTTCTTCTCCCTGATACAGCTACACTACACTTGTGTCAGCAAACAGTCTGATGCTTCTGAGACCACAGCAAAGACTGATCTAATGGATGCTGGAGGACCAAATTTCAGAATGGCTGCTAAGAGGCAAATGGTACTGAAGGTAAATAACGTAAGCACGTGTATTCTGTGCCATGCTTTAAGCCCAGGCCTACACATAGCTATGAGCAAGAGTGCCACTTCTGAAAGAGACAAACATCAACAGAGAGGAAACTTACACCAACTTTCTCATCTATGAGATGTCTAGCAAGCTCAATCTGTTGGGGAATTCCTCTGATTGTGAATATTCGTACACCAGGGTCCGTGTTTGGAGGTGGGTTTCTCTGGAGCTCCACGTGAGCTCCTGACTGTTGATTTATGCTCTTGATGTTCTCACCACCTGAAGAAAAGAAAACCAAGACATAAGAAGAGACGTTCAGCATCTCTTTTCATAAAGCAAAACTAACAACGGTTCTGGTAAGGAGAATAGAGTTTCAGATACCTACAGCTGAACTGCTGCTTAAAGAATACAGATAACTCCCTTGTGTGCACATTGCTAAGCTCCTAACAAGATGCATGATGGCCAAGATACACCTTGGGATAAATTATAAGCAAGAACTGTGTTGACTGAATCCCCACCAGCTCCAGAGCTTTTCCAGACCTATTCATATTTCTCAAGAAAAGTGAGTTATCTTCAACTGAAACGTGTTTTTTCCTTCTGCCATAAGACTTGTTTCTGTTGCTAGAGCTTTCATTCAGAAAGCCACCAGCCACATACTTTACAGCATAAAACAAAGCTTAAGCTTACCCCAAACCAACCAACTGTTCGACAGCTTGTTCCCTTAAGGAAACCTCAGCTTACAACATTTCCTATTCATAATGTACTATAAGCAGCCCTTCAAGCAACCAGAGCAGTGCTGGATTCTGCCGTCTTGCAGTATTTCAAGTTAGCTGTGCATGTAGTGAACATATCTGACCACTCTGCCAGCTGGATCTACAGGAGCACGGGAACACTTCAACTAGGATGCAGCAGTGCTGGCCAAAGTGGATGGGATTTCCTGAAAACCTGTTAGGTCTGGGTATCTTAACGAAATTTGCTTAACAAAAGCTTCAGCTAACATTACAATGGTTCAATTCTTCTTCTGGAATCTCACACAACTTACAGATCGGCTCCACTCAACTGGAGAAATTACAGGGTGTGGGGAAAGGGGGGGGGGTTTACATCTTTTAAATCACAAACCTGGATGAAACCAATACCCAAAAAGAAACACTGCGAGCTGGAAAGTGAGTAAAGGAGACTAACGAAAGATTTGTTTTAATTAAAGGGGTAACCAAACACAATCTCATCAATTTTGCTCACATTTCCAGCTCTATACATGCCACACAACTTCAAAACAAACTGTGGATGCTGTAGACACTTCCTCATTTCATTGCAACGGACTCTTGACCTTTTTAACATTTTAAAGCATTTTTAGGGAGGGGGGATGCAAAAGTTGCCCAAGGGCAATTAACTCTTTCTAGATGAATTTTAGAAGATACATTTAACAAAGAATAATCATGTCACATCTCCAGGCAGAAAACAGGGCTTGTACTGTGTAGCCAAGAGACAAGTCGCTCATTTTCCATAATGCATGGGAACGCAGTAAGATGCAATTTTCTAACCCAAGAAGTTTCATTACATTTATGTCAGAGGCAGATTTGTATCAAGCCCCACTTTTACCAACCGGGGTGAGATCTGAGTTGACTGCCACTTCATCAGGTTATCGAAAACCCTAGGACTCTTTCAGCCACTTTGAAACTGGCAGGAATAGAAATTCCTCGCCACCTGACAAACACGGGTTGCTCCGAGGATGCACACATCTTCCTCCTTTACCAGGAATCTGCTCTTTTAATTCTTACCCTCCCGTCTGCAGATGCCAAAGCGCTCCCTCCCATGCAAGCTACCCGGAGCATGCAAACGAAGCGATGCAGCCCGGCGCTGCTGCCCGGAAGGAGTTCACCTTCTCTCCCGAGGAGGTGACCCGCTTGGCACATGGTGACTGTCTACAGATGCATTCAGCAGCCCGCTCCATTCTTCTACCTGATGGGGGGCAGAAGTGATCCAAGTGTGGCCCCCCAGCTGGACGTGAAATCGTAAAGCAATTAATCAAGCCTGCTAAAAGGCAGTGCTGACAAGAGCCAGGCCGGCCACGTTATCTGTCAATATTGCTGTATTTATCATGGAAATCCAGCGGGGGCCCAGAGAGGCTGCAGGCAGTTTCCAAGCACCACCAAACAGAGAAAGCGCTTGACATGTGTATGGCTCTTGTCTCCACCCTTCCTCGGAGGCTTTGAGAAAAGAAAAGCTGCACCTAACCACCCTCTAGAGGAAGCAGCTACAGGCACAACTTCCAGGGAGCTCATTGGCTCCTAAGGGCTGACACTTGGAAGTCAGGGAAGAGATGCTCACAAGAAGAGACGTGGATCTCCTCTAATACGTGCTGGAGTGCTGCAACTGGGACAAGCTTCCCCCTTTCCTCCTTTCTCCTGCTTCTGGAATGGTGAAAAGGAACTGAAAAGGAACAGGCAGCACGGCAGCAGTTACCTGGCCACAGCCGCTGCTCTGCGCCAGGGTGCCCGAGACGCCCATGGCTCGGGTGCTAAATAGGGAAAATAAATCTATCTCACAGGGAAGATCTCCATCTCACAGGGAAAATACATAAACATTTGGAAACTGCTCGGAAACTAAAGGGTGAGGGCACTGGTGACTTAAAAAGTTAATATCCCCTCGCGCCTATAATGTCTTGGGGCAGTGATAGAGGAGCAGAGAAGAATCAGGCATTAGTGTCGTGCATTAATATTCGGAAAGCGCAGTACTTGCCATCCTGCCCAGACCCCAGCAGGCAACGCCACAGCCACCTCTCACTTGACAAAAATGAACGCTGCAACACACTAGGAGCACAGGCACTGCAAGAACAGTGATTGCAAGGTGACATTACAGGGCTACAAGGCATTCAAATCACCATACAACTAGCAATTAGTCCCTCCAGAGAGCTTCTGATCCTGCTGGATAAAAATCCCTCTTCTGATGCCATGGAAGCAAAGGTAAAAAGCTCCCCTCCACCCCCTCAACGAGTCTGTGCCAGGCCTCATGCCCAAATGAGGGGCCATCCAGCTCCACTACCTGCATTTATCTTTTCAGCGCGTGGGGCTCGCTGTAGTCACAAATGCTCCACTTCAGTGCACTGCTGAAAAACAAGTGACCTTTTCTGATTCTTTATTAAGCATGACTAATGGATATAGCAATAAAGTTTCATTATAATTTGTTTTTTTTTCATACACATAACCCTCACCTGTAGGCTTAAAATTTGCCCAACTGGTCTGTTCACTGAGAACAAGCACAATGGGGAGAGCAGTTTTATTGTTGTTTATAGACACAACATGAGAACACTTTCAGGCTGTGAACAGATTTCAGCAAAAGCAACAACTTAAACTGACTGCAGACACTCCTGCCTCCTCCTTCCCAGGCTCCCTTCCACATCATCCACTAAGGCAGCAGTTTGGGACATCACGAGCGTCCAGTGACAGGGAAGAGAACGTGAGACACAGCAGGGTTGTGCAGCAGGGGGAACAGGCTATAACATGCTCTGTTGCAAGCTTATTCCTGCCCAATGGGATGGCAGGAAACTAAATGTCACTGAAACATGGCACAATGTCCTCGAGTCTCTGCCTCCTCTACCATTGTAGCTAATATGTTCCTATTCTGTTCAGCTTACCTTTGCTGACACTAAAAGCCAACTGTGACTACTTAAATACTAGTTTGAGCATATGCCATTCTTTCTGAAACAGGTAGACAGAAAAATAAAACACAGCTTCTTTGATACGGCAGTGTATTAACTCGGAAACATTGCAACAATTCAGACTCTCCAATCCCTGCCTCTAACACAAGTACTGCCCTTACCTGATGCGTAGCTCATGCTCTGTGACAAATCAGGACTGATGCTGAGGCCTTGGTTTCAACACTGTCCTGGAGGTGTGCTAGCTCCTGAGAGAAAGGTCAGAAATTTCCTTGTCCATCTTCATGGCAGGACTCAATGACTATGAGAGCAAAGGGGCCTCCATGGCAGGGAACATAAGGTCTGAGTAAGAAGTACGCAGGATGGGCAGAGGTACCAGCCTGTTCCACAGTAGGCTCAGATACGTACAGATCTCCTCACTTCATTTTATTCATCAGACACCTCTGTTAGGTAGCTGCCACTATCTACAGTTATTGTCAGAATCGAGACCTTCTGTTTTAATCACACAATACCCACACAATTCCAGCTCTATGCAATGACTGTTCTGCTTGTCCCAATAAACTGCCCTTTTAACCAATTCCTTATGAAAGAGATTCCCAAAAAAACAGGCCTTTTCTCAAGCAGCTCCTTGTTATAACAAGTTTACTTGGCAGCTCTGCATGAAGAGCTTTCCTTATTGTGAAGGAGGGCCTGGTGAGTACAATTATGAGGAGTGAGAGCATCACAAAGCAAACAAATCACAACTCTTTCTAGCTTATTCCTACGCTGCATTCACTCGCCACTAAATACCTGCACTTATGGAAAACTCCAAAGCTCCACTGCCAGGCAGCAAGGATGCGACCATGCCAAGAGAAAAAGGTTGCAAGCTGTGACATTTAGTGTGTGGGACCTACCTTTGCCTATAACAAGGCCACACTTATCAGCTGGCACTGTGTAGGTTATTTCCTGCATGCCCCCAGGTGTTCCAACACTCCAGTCCCCACGGCCACGACCTCTTCCCCGGGTGACAGCCAAACTTCCAAAGCCATCTCGTTCCTTGGAAGACAAAAAAAAAAGTTGTATAAGTGTGTTTTTTTTTTTTTTTCCCCTGGTTCCAAAGTACATTAAAAACAGCAACAAAAAAAAAGAGCAAAGTAAGTTTTTGCTTACTTTGAGCAAAGTATTATAATCAATGGCACTAAATAAGGTATTCTTGGATGGCTCCACATCCCAGAGTTTGAAGCAGTTTAAAAAATGCTATTAACGTAGGTTACAGCTGCCTTCCTGACTCAGGAAGATATTTTTATTTTCTAAATGCGTGCCTTGATATCTGCTCAAATAAACCTATGAACAAGCATCAGCTACTAAAAGTACTTTCAGTTTGTGTCGGGGCTTTCCTTAGAACAACCAATAGATCTTGGCACTATAACACAGAAGTTATCTTCCAAATCTTTTCAAGTGTCATTCTTTAAAAAACTGCTGGGACTGCATAGTTGAAATACACATTTTCCAAAATTTCTGAAGAAAACTTCTAAGTTCAAAGACACTTAAAGGGCACAGCTATTTTGGATAACTGATTTCTGCAAAAACAAAGGTCAAAGGCTGTCACAGAGGCTACCATGAAAGGCCTGGAAATTTAAGCGGATGATTAAAAGATTTATGTAATTAAGTATTCAAACCAGATCTCAGGGCAAAAAAACTACCAAGATTTACCTTTCATGAAAAAATTATGCAGTGGTGGCAGGAGAGGCAGTGTTTGAGATCTGTTATTTAATGCTCTGCTGGCTGAGCAATGCTCAGCCATGTCAAGCACAGCTTCCAGAAACTGTCTCATGCTGGACTCCATGCAACAAGGTCACCATTTCCAATAAGTTCAAAACCAACTCACCATGGAGGAAAACAAGGAGCCACAATGACACCTTATGCTACTGCCTGAGGACACCTTCCACAGCTCAATCAGTTCGGATCAGATTAAAAAGCAAACCTAGCAATTTTGTCAGGTGCAGCGAAATGTATGGCCTGCCAGAGGGAACATATAACACCACTATTCTTTAGACAGTGGCATTCATCCACACTGCCACAGCACAGAGACTACCTTCTCATATAAGCATATGAGAGCCTGCAGACCTACCTGTGCTGTGAGAATAAGCTCATTGATGATGTGTGCTGCATGTTGACACCTATCAGGAAGACCCATGACCTGTGCGACTCTTTCAGGACTAATCCCATCATCTGCAAAGAGAGGTAGCAAAAACTAAATTAAAATGAGAAAACATCCACCCACCAGCAAAAGCTTCCTCCTAGCACTGCCACCGCTAGCAGCATTTTCACATAACGACTCCACCTCAAGACCTCTCTTCCCTTCACCTTCAGCCCCTCTTCCATCTAGTGGAAGACAACAAAATCCAAAACCACATTTGCAGTAGGGGCAGCATTCAAAAAAGCAACACTTTCAAGTGTCAAAAAGCTATAAAAGAGATTGGTAAAATCTTAAGAGGACAAAGGCAGCTTTGTAGGTGATCAGACAGCCAAGGACCCAGAGAAAGTTACTTAGAATTAATCAACTCCTGATCCCCAAAGGCTTTAATGTCCTGAAGAAATCTTTAAATATATATTTTTGAAATAACCCAGTTTCTTTAAAAAATAACAAAAAAAGATTTTTTTTATTCATTCAGTTACCAGTTAAGACATTACTGTTGTGACATCTAATGTTTGCAAATGAGGTGTAAATAATCTTACTCTCTGGAAAAAAAAAAAAAAAAAAAAAAAAAAAAAAAAACAGAAAGTGCACGAGGAAGCAGCATGTCATATTTAAATAGTGCTTAGAAAGAGACACAATGCATCTTTAAATTAAGAAAGCCTAATTGCTGTAACCTCAGGACAGATTCGCTTTACCAATCCCACGTTGGAACACTGGTCAGAAAGTAACAGCTCTCCATCCTCACACAAACCTGGTTTAAATTGAATCCTAACTCCAGCATCATTTTGAATCTTTTTGATCATTTCTCCATTTCTTCCTATCACAATTCCAACAGCAAACCTGGGCACAGAGACCTGATGGGAAAGGCAAAGCAGAATGAAAGCTCAGAAAACTAGACCGAATTACTCTGATTTACAAGGAGATGCACTTAGCTACGAAGACAGGCCACATCCCTTCAGAAAAACAAACATATGGTCACAAATTCCTTTCCCCACTGAATGAACTCTGCCCTATAAGAAAGCTGCTTCCAAAAGACAATCAGAAAAGTGCCAGCTGGGAATCCATAAGAACTCCTCTTCTTTACAGCCAGATTATTCTGGCAACAGGACACAATGCATTTAAAAATAAGCATATAGGTTACACATGAAATTTGATGACTTTCCCCCAGCCCACAGGGAGGTTAGCACAGTACCTCATGAAGAAGACATACCTCTATGCTGCCTCCTCCCATTCTAGAACTGAAATCATTGCGTACGCCTCGGAAGTCTGCCTGATCTTTCTCTCGGATGATCTCCAGTACCATTTCCCTTGCTTGCTACATGGGGAAAGAAGTTATAGTTAGCTTAAAATTATTCTGCTTGCCATTCCAGTTCAGGGTCTCAGTAATAGCTAATGGCTAGCTTTCAGGCAGAATAACCTGCTTGCTTAATGCAAATAGTCTGATTCGGAATTTTTTAAACCACAAGCAGTGGAGATCTGTTCTTGACGGCATCTTTCAAGTCTGATAAAGTCTGCCAAGTGAGTGAGGTAGCAGTTTCCTGGGTGCAATTTATTTCAGCCTTTCAAAAATGATGGACCCTTCAGTATTTAAAAATATGATTATCATTGTTTCCAAGGAAGGAAATGGAAGGCCCTTTTCTCCTGGATAGGGCTGAAACCAGCACTATGGTAGAAGCTGTACCAGCACAGCAGAGGATGTGGCCACTAAGAGGTAAAGAGCATGAACCAAGAAGGCAGGTGGGCAGTAGTGAGCTTGGGGACACTCAGAAAGGTAATCCCAAGCCTGCAGCAATCCAGCAAGATATTTTGAGAAAAATGATTACTCTCTCTACCTCCTTGAAGCTCTCAAGGCCTTTCACAAGTTTGCTTGTAGCCCAGCTAGTAAAAGTGTACCCTGGATATAAGCCATTAGAAGCCACCATTTAAAAATCAAAAAAAGGCCCACATGTTGAAACCCAAGTCTTGGTTTCTGTATATTACTTTTGTGCTTTCAGCAGGTTTGAGGGACATTGGTGAATTTGACTCCTTTCACATTTTATGTTTTCCGTGCATTCTTGGTATTTATTACAGAAGTAAACAACTCAAAGCTTCAGAGATGCCAAGACAAAAATAAGGGCAATGGAGAGATTTCACAGTAATTTGAGATAGTTAAGAAACACTGTTACAGCACCCAGAGAATCCCACCAGAATCAAGGATTCATTGAGCTTTAAGTGCATTGAAATTAGAAAAGTGCCTCCGAGATCTTCTAGCCTACAATGCCTCCATGACTGATGGATATGATACGTGGCATGGAAAATGTGGTAACGGCAAATCTTGCAAAGCAGAAGAAACTGCCTCCTGGAAGGCAGCAGCACTCGGACCATGATTTGGTTAAAAGCAGCAAGATTGCCATTAAACTTGTTTTTACACATCTATACGTTTGCAATATGTGTAAGAATTTTGGAAGTTATTGCTCAAACCTAAAAGCCCTGTTCCACTAAGTGGTTTGAACAATGCCACCCAAACATACCATGCCTAAACAGCACCCACTGTTCTAGAAATTTGTGATTAAGGAGATCCTACAAAGTAAAACTCTTTTTCTTGGAAACAGGAAAGCTAAACTAGATTTAAATACTTCACAAGACATGAAAGACATTTGCATAGAAGTGGAACATACTACCACTTAAGATTAATTCTTAAACTTAAGTACTTCCATCACAATAAAGCCTTGTGGTCTCTAGCTCATCGTGGGTTTTTGCTTCAAGGCAAGAACCACAGGCATAGACAGAACCCTGACACAGTGGGACTGCAGCACCAATATTAATCAAACCCCTTGGCTTCAGGAGTTGTTACAGGCTTTATTTTTTTAATTACCTGTGTCAATTGGCTGTCTGAGATAAACCTTCCACAAAACTTTCTTAGACACAGTTAAGTTAGTCACTAAGAACCCAATTGCTTATGTAACATTGCTACAACTTTTGCTTCACAAAGTGGAAAGGAGTTTGAAGACACTGTCCTCAATCCCTCCTTCTCAGCTCTTTTCCGTGTCTAAAGCCTATTTGAAGTGAGAACTAGGTTAGGCTGTAGACAAACCAACACTTGATAGTGTCTGTTTTAACTTGCTCTAAATACTCAGACTGTAAATGCACAGAACAAGAAACAGCAGGGATTACAGCATTTGCAGTTGGATTTTACTCCATTAGATGCTCACAAATATGCTAGTGCTTAAACTACTCAATTCTCAGGGGCAATCGCTTACTTTTATTACATACCTGTACTTTAAATGCATCTCCAGTAATGCGGAGGGGTTTATCTGCTCCAGTAGGCAATGGACCATCTTGGATCATAATCATTTTCACACCCGTTCGCTCCTGAAGAAAGAGCACAGAGCACTTTGCTAAGCAGAGTCCCTAAAGCTAGGGACTATGTTTTGGTTACTGAACATTATAGAGGTCAAAGGATGAAGCTTACAGAAGCTCTTAGCTCCTCCTGGGTACTCAGTAACAGTCCTAAAGCATAAAGGACTGACACAGTGTGCTACTCCTGAAGACCTGGATAACTCATTCTCTTGTAAAAATGGATCCCCTTCGCCTCAACAGCTGATTTTTCAGCCTTTTCCAGAATCGGTAGCTGTCTGCATGCAACAGTAATTGCTTGACCAGCCTTGAAATTATTGGATGATAGAGGCCTAATCAGGGTACGTTAGAAACGACATTTTGGGCTGAAAATCTTTACTCAAAAAACAAACAAACAAACAAACAAAAAAAAAACCCAAGATGGAAGAATAAAGAATGTCTAAGACCACAGATTTATATATAACAAGATATTTAAGATATTTTTAATTAGAAAGGGGAAAGATGGGAAAAGCAGGAAGACAAACACCAGCCTTATTATAGATGAGTAACGAAGGAGAAACACAACATTCTACAGTAGCGTGGCTGGCATTAAAAATTACTGCAGCAGCAGACTACAGACAGCCTTTTCTTGGCTACAAGGATCGCCTCCTAAACAGCACACACCAAATTTTATCTAAAGCACACAAGTTTCTTTCACAGTTCTGGCAAAACTCCACTACATGTGTAGCTGAGGCCAAACTGATTTCTTTTGTAACACAAGATTGGATTTGAGTCCAGCTCTCCGAAGGCAGAAGAACAGTCCCTGCTGTAGAAGGTTAGAGCATTTAAGGCTCTCCGTTTCAGCACACTCTTGATCTAGAGAAGCTGCAGTAGGGGAGAGGGCCCTAAAGTAAATGCATCTTGCGCACCTGCAACTGTTTTATTGTTTCACCTCCTTTGCCGATGACTAGACCCACTTTGGATGCCGGGATCAAAATCTCCTGAATCGTACTGTTGCCATCAACATCGTTGTGAAAGCCAGGTCCATTCCGACAGCGATCTACAATCTGCCCCAGAAGCCGTTTTGCTTGTCTTGGAAAAGAATCGAGGGAAACAACCATTAGACAACACTGTTCCACGTGACGAAGAGACTAGGAACCACTGGAACGTGAAGCGATGGGGGAGAGAAGTGAAGAGATGAAGGAAACCACAGTTAGCACAATGTTATTTTGACCCTTTAGTGTACAATTTCCCCTAACATGATTATTTACAAGCAGTTGGATTTTTGAAAGGGGAAGACAGAAGGAGAAGCAGCAGCATGCTCTGCTATCTTTGCAAGTTAAGGATAACAGTTGCGCTATGGCAACTGAGGTGCACATTATGAATGAAGACCCTCCAAATTCTAATGAGAAACCACATGCCATATCCAAGCTCATCTCCTTCTTAAGTCCAGACTAAACAGACACTGCTCTGATACTAACACAACATGTTGCTTCACCACTCCCTGATCAGTCACAGGCAACTGCCTCGCTCTTCTTTGCCTGCTCCTACCAGTAGCACCAGAACACTGTTCTATCAAAGCCTTGGCCCCAAGGATCAGCTGCTGAAGCTACATCAAAAAGCGAGGCAAGGATATTGCAGCAGCAACCAGTGAAATAATGGGTTCTCCTACTCCTGGTGAGGACAGACAGATGAAGCAGCATTTCAGAGATTAAAGACACCTTCAAAATCTCTTAGGTGTCAGAGAGAGCTGACAGTGGCTTGGGAACTACTAGTACCAACACATCCCTTTCCCCCGCTTCTCCCAGAGCCCTTCAAGTATTCAGGCTAAGGCAGTGCCTTCCCCTCTCCCTACTTCATATCAAGCCACATCTGCCACTCTAGGGGGCTGTCTTCTCTCTAGAGTCTCAAAGAAATAGTACAAACTCATTCCTTACAAGCAGGCATTCACAGCTCGAGGGTGATGATCTCAGGCTGCAGAGATCAGAGCCCCACTTTCTCTCAACTTTCTCATAAAACAAGGCAAAAGGAGGAAATTCTGGAAGTTCATTTCAAATATTCTGAAAGAATCTTAATGAGATTTTATTCATCTACCTTTACATTTTGCATTTTTTTTTCAATAACATAAAGTCTACAACAGTCAATATATGTCATACTTCATATTAGAAGTGGTTGTTTGGAAATTAACCTATTAGTTTGCCACTAGATATAACTAATGGAAACACTCCTCACTTAAAAACCTTCTCAAAGCCGTCTGATGCCTAGATTGGTTTCCTTACTTCATTCTACTTTTTTCCAAGTAGCCTGACAAAGCAGTTCAATAACCAAGCGGACAATTTTAATACAGAAGCAAATTAAGTTTTACATAATTCCACATCCTCAGTAGCTTTCCTTATTCTGCTTCATAAATCCGGTGGCCCCTCCCCTCCTCCCCCACCTTGTTTTTTGTTTTTTTTTCTTTTTCTTTTTTCTTTTAAGATAGCTGTGGACATGACTACTTATAACCGCATATTTCAGAACCATGAAGTCTAAAAAGAAACCATAACTCTCCCCCATTATCCCCCAATTGCATCTCATCAGGCAACCCAGCTTTTTAATATTTTGCTCTTGTTCTGAAACATCTTTTGCTAAAAGGGGGAAAAAAGCACTTCAATACCAGCAAGAACACATTGCTTGCCCTATAATGTGAGCTTGCCAATTATATTTATTCTGGCTCAATGCTTGCAGCATTATGGTAGAGTAAGGAGATTTAAGCACCCTTAGATCTTTTAGGAATGGAAGAATGATGAGCGTCTTCTCTTTAGAGAGACGGTCTTTGTGCCCATGTATTTTCACTATCAAATGCAACTCAAAGATTTCCAGATGGATTTTAAAAAACCCACCTACCCAAAGGCTGGGGAGAGAAAGAGCAGCTCCATATGTTAAGTGTGTTCCTGTAAGCCTGAGGATCCTGGATCCAGTTCCAGCAGGAGGTCCTCAACTGGTTTGTGAGAGTCTCAAACTCAGCTCCTGGGAAGGGGGAGGGAGGAAACACTGTCCCTAAAGTTTCTATAGGCCTAAAGAGTAGAAACCCCTGCCGGCTGGCCGTGTCTCTACCATGCAGGGATCAGAATTCAAGACTTTGGTTCAGTCCTTGGCTTCTTGCTGGCAGAAATGCAGAGACCAGCACACCCATGGGCCTCATGCTGCTCTGCAACACCACCAACAGCTCCAGGCTGCTCTGGAGTGGCACCAGCAGGCTTTGGAGGCCTCATGCAGCCCTTCTTCAGCTGGAAGGATGGTCAGCTCAATAGCAGAAGGGAGGCAAAGGGGAGAAGAGCTCTTCAACAGCTTAGTTGAAGTATCCTGGAAAGCTGCAGTTAGAAAACTGCATCCTAGGTGCCCTAAGAGCAACCTTGCCCTGCAGAGAGGAATTCCAGGGAATTTCTAAAGAGGGTTCAAACTGCAACTGGAAAAAAAGCCTTTGAGGTGCACAGTTTAAAGGATCAGACCAAGAGGTTCTATGCTCCAGAGACCCTCAAGTTTCTCTAGGCCAACATTTGCTGGTGTGGCTAACCAAGCAGCACCACTGACAGAGCACAGCATTAGGGAGGAGAGAGAGAAGGAGAAAGGAGAAAAATGAAATCAGAACTCACTCAATGCTCTCTGGCGTCCCGGTGAGCACACAGGGCCTCTCGGGCATCCCACCACTATCTACAAAAGAAACAAGACGACAACAGGTCAGATACTTCCCATTTCTTAGCACTTGAACTCCTTCTGTAACCAAGCAGGAAGGGAAATGCTTGCTCCTCTGACACAGACTAGACAGTTTATTCATAAACAGTAGGACTGCAAAATACAGCTAACAAAGAACTGCTGCCTGAAAACAAGGAGTGGTGTGACACAATCTGAGTCCAAGCCTTCATGCACCCTTCTAGGTCATGCTTCATTTACAACTATGTCCTAGAAACAAATGTGTGTAGTATTTATCTACCAGTAACTCAGAAACACATCCTTTCCAAAGAACTAAGTCTTGTTCTTACAGCATCTTAAAGATGACTACAAGTTGTTTTGTTTTTTAGTATTTCATGGGACTGCACTTCCCCAGGTGTTTTTTTTCCCTTGTAAAGTCATCCTCTTGCCAAATATACAAAATTCAAAAATGCTGCTTCAGGAACTGTTAGGTACCAGTGAAAATGCTCATTCTGCTCACAACACACGTTAATAAACGCAAAGACATCCAGGGTCAACATGTTTAAAATGATTTGCTGGATGCCTGCATTTCTTTTAAAGCCTTCTCCATCAATTAGAGAGAGGTTTAAGTACCTAGATTATATTCCCCCATTGCTTCGTAGACAGCACCTTAGTATAATTGTCACCAACATAACCAGGCTGCAGCACTAGCACAGAGCACTGGACAGTCCCATCTCCTCAATGGTGCTTTGTACACTGCTCCCTCCCAAAACGCCTCCCCTCCGGAGCTGACCAGACTCAGCAACAACAAATTGCAAGAGCTGAACAAAGAGGTACTGCCAGAAGAAAACTAAATAGCTGCCATTTTTGCTCTAAGAGCAATATGGACTGTCCATTCGTGCTCTACCCATCTGTTGGTAAAAGACGGTTAATTATTTCACTGTCAGAACCACCTGACACACCTGTTCTGGGGCGGATCTCCGTACTAGCATAGGGAACAGCCCTCCCATGCCGGTTTGCCTAGCAGAACATTTGTTAACAGTGATAACACATTATGAGCATTGGAAGGCATCTGATGTAATGGACACAACACCCTTCAGGGTTACAGCCTGTTCGCCTGCCCTAAAAAGGGGCTCTTACCTGGAGCAATTTGGATTTTGCAGCCAGACTCTGCCTGAATCCGTGAGATCTGCTCACCTCCCCTGCCGATTACTGAAACAAATTCAACAAGCATCAGAACATGTCATTTCTCGGAGTACCTGTATTACTCTGTTGCAGCTACCTATAAAGCAACAGTTCTATTCAGTTGCAGAATAGGTATCCACAGCATGACCAAGTACATCTTAGTGGAAACACAGCAAGATACTGCTGAAAACTATCTTATTATCTGGAAAGAAAATCTGTCTTGTACTGAAATTAAAAGACATAGTGGGTTAGAAAAAAAAGCTCTGCCAGAAGAGTCAGTTCGGTATGTCTCATTCAACCTGAACCCATAAATCAATTACTTGGGACTCTAAAAAGGCCAGGTACACCTGGCTCAAGAGGCTCCCGTGGGATAATCTCTCAGCTGCAGACCTGCCATCTCCCCACATCTGTGACTCTGAACCAGGACCAGGTTTAATACACAAATGATGCACCAGTAGAGTATCCACACTCCCTTCCCAGAGCTCCAAAATCTCTCCGAAATCCCTCCAAACATGTACCAGGACCAATAAATCACAAGGTTGGGTAGGAGGAGAGCTTCCCTTACAGGAATTCCAGAGTTAGTTTTATAGCTTATTTAGAATCTGAAAACTTCACACACTACGGGGTAATTATCCTAGTCTCTTATTTTCCCTTTTACTCTCTGTATACTAAATTGGAAGACATGCACAGAAATCTAGTGGAAGAAGAGTTAATGCAGTCACTATAGTCACAACAGCAGGAGGGTGCCATTGAAAGGAAGAGTAACGATCATTCCTCAGAACACCGAAATTAAGATCCAGCATGGAAGAGAACAGCATCAGGAATGCAAGTCTAGAAAAAAAACCTTCATCCAAGCAATGCATGCTGGCCATTTCCTTGCAGTAAACATTAAAAAAGAAAAAATTCTGTTTAACTTGCCCTGAGTGAACTCTCATTTTAACATGGAAGTGTTGTTTCTCTCCCTCAGCCCTCATACTGCTACATATTCAAAGAAAGTAATATGTTTCAGTGAGGGACAAACAAATTCGCTTTTGATGTGCTTAAGTGCTATGGTTGTTGGGATTCAAGGGAGAGAACCACTACAGTTCTCAGTAACTTGTACCTCACACTGCTGCTCTTAATGCAGAGACACCAAGTTTGTCCATGCAGTTTGCCCCTCGATTTTAAAAACAGAACATCCAGTCCCTATGGAAAGGGCATCAGACAAGGCTTATCCAAGGCCAGTAAATACACAAAGCTTGTGAGCATGCCTTATTCTGTCAGAATAAGGGTTCCTGCACAGAATATATATGAAAAAACAAATCAAAAGCATCCAAGATACTTACTAAATCCAACCATTTTATCAGGCACTTTGAAATCTTCTGTTATTACAGCCCTAAAAAAAGGGGAAGAAAAATCAAACAGTCATTACAAAAAAACAATTTGAAAGACAACTATGTCCTGTCATGGAAACCAGGAACAGCATATAAGGCTTTTGCACAGACAAGTAAACACTACGTCACAGTCAAAATCATCTCTTTTGGAAAGGACCTCTCAGGGGTCACCTGCTCCATGCCCTAGCTGGAGATGGAATGGATCTAATTTCTCCTACGCTGGATACATTTCCAATCTATTCTCCATTATCTTCAGTGGAGCTGACTGAATAACCTCTTTTTACCTTCTTGCTCCAGACCGATTTAACAGAATAATGGCAAAGTTTCTTTACTATTTAGCCCAGACCTTCCAGGTCACAGCCACTGCCTACTATTTCTTGATAAGCTCTTGCCAAGAGAACTAGCCAAAGCTGACAAGGACACCTCCTCTGATATTTGTAGATTCGCCTGCCTGTCTTTATCATACTTTCTTTGGAATTTACAAAAATCACCTTCAATTATCCTTTGAATTCTTACTATCTCAAGACTTTAAAAGCCTAACGCTCTTTGGACTTTCCTCAGTGTGTCTGTGCCTCAAAACACAGAGCTCAAAAAATTTCCTAAGGCCTAACCACAGTTAAAGAGGTAGAGAGGAATTATCTTTTGTGGTTTTTTATTTTATTTTTTTTTTTTAATAATTTGCATCTTGTAGAAAATACAACATAATGAATACAGTACTTAAAAGTTTTGCTGCCTAATATCACCTGGGATATACATCACAGGGATGATAAAAAATCCACTTGCCTGTTTAATATTTCCAGCTCTTGTCAAAATGACATTTTTTTTTCCTCCTAACAGGGGGAAAAGGGAGAGCAGAATTTATTCTGCTCAGTCCTAAAAATTTACAGAAACTAAATCCAAGTTTCACTTCAACTCTTCTTTCTTCTTCGAAAGAAATAGCCTTAAAGGGTTAGCAGAAACCCCAGCCCAGAGAAAACCCAAGCTGACAGTTTCTCCACATTCTCAACCTCTGACTTTCTAACACCACTACAGATGGTGGATCAATAAACAATTAGAACTGATCAATAAATAATAAAACATAACCCACTGCTTACCTTTGATGTACCAGGGCCCCTAACTGGTTACCTACTGTGGCAGAGAGAGAAAAAAGGAAAAAAAAAAAAAAAAATCAAAGCATTAGCACGGATAAACTAACTTCATCCCCATAGAAAAAGAGTTCTTACCATTTCATCAAAAAAAGAAAGAAAAGCAAAACAGTAATTTAGGTTCAGTGGCTGAAATGAATGCGTTATGTGCTATAAAACAGGAGGGGATTTCTTGATCAACACACACCACAACCCAGTGTCCAGCTGAACACAGGATAGGGAATTGATCTGTGTCTCCCCATGCTGAGAGTCATGGGAGAAAATCCTGCCTGCCCAAATCCAAATCCCTGAAACTAACCTCCCTCCTTCCCAAATTAAGCCCAAAGAAGCAAGAGAGGGCGGGGGAGAGAGAAGGTAGAAATTTCAAGCAGATTGTTATATACTAAAAACAAAGAAATAAAAATGAAGCATATTCAGAGATCTAGTCTAGTCAAAAAAAAAAAAAAAAAAAAAAAAAAAAAAAGGCATTAGAAATCACTTGCACATACTTCTCTCTGTATCTCTTATTGGTGCTCCATGGAGCCCACCTACACGGAGACCTGTTAAAGGAATAGGTCTGTTAAGTAACCTCATGTCACCAAAACTCTATTTTTCCAGCACATTTTACTGAATGCACACATTCCAGCCATACCTGCTGTTAGCTGCAGGTCCATCTGTGATTAGCAGTTATCTCCCTAATGGACAAATCCCCAAACAGAGATTTTTTCCACCCCAGCCCCCATGGATTAAATCTCTTTTCCACATGTTACTGGGGAAAATATCATTAGCCCAAATCATGCAAAGAGGGAACACAGGTCCTGCTGAGCTTCCTACCGGACACTGCCTGCAGCAAATCAGCTAAGAAACAGGCCATTTGATCCTAACAACCACTTGAAGATTATATTGCATGCCTGGAGGGCCCAGGCAGCAAAACAAATGGAACCGGCCCGCAACATGTGAACTGTGATAATAAAGATGCTGTTTCAAACTACCTTGCAGCAACTTGCACATTCTCTGACCTGAAATAATTTGGCAATCAGCTGGCAGGGCTAGGAAACGGATGCATTGCACACTCCCTAAACCTGCTAGAAAAATAAAGTCTGTGGCCAGACATCTTGCACAAACAAATAAAATAGACAGGAGAGTCAATAACATATTTCTGTTGTTCGTCTATACCTTGATAGTAGTTCAGGATCAAAATATTGACAACAAATGTATTTTATTCCTCTCTTCAGCTCAGTGATAAGACAACTGCTGCGTTATCGACTCCCTTAGGTTTGTCTTTGCATATTCTCACCCCGAATAAAAATAAATTCTAATTTGATAGTTATCAATACTGCAGTTGAAAAAGGTGGGTGATGTAACGGGGAATATTTGCTCTAGCTGATAAGCTGCTGCTGTTGCAGCAGCAGAGTTGAGCAAGAATGACCCAACGGAAATGCAGAATCTCAGCATCTTGCTCCGAGTATTCCTGTCTATGTCATATGTTTTGTAGCTATTGCTGCAAACAGAACAGCCCTTGCCATGGGCTAGGCCCTTCAGTAGCCCAGGATGCCAGAAAGAGTGCCCTTAGCACTACAAGGCTGTATTTCAATATCCATTCAACAGTTCTCTGCAGTCTTTTATATTACTATCACTGCCCACACACTATGAGGCAAATACAACATCCAAAAATCAACTCCTGAAGTTTATCCATGTGGCTGAGGAGCCTTTATTTTGTGGCACAGGCCTGGACTTCGAAAAGATCCTTTCTACAGGGAAGCCAGAGAAGACCAAAAAGCCAAGCTGCTCAGCAAATAACACATATGTAACAAGGCCTCCAGTCCATGTCAAGTACCACAGAAGCACGCTAGGTCACTCACCACGCAAGAGAACTATTACATGTACTGTGTATTTATTGCACATACTGGTGAAAGATCCCATATTAAGCCTCTAGCCACAACTTGCACACAAGATTTTTCCCTGTTTCACAGATATGCCCTGGAAGAGCTGCAAAGTAAGGCACGAGGAAAGAACGGGGAGTTATACTGCTTGAAGCCGCATGTGATTTCATTTTCTTTAAGGAGTGGGAGGGGCAGAAATGACGTGGCTCCCGGTTACAAACATCTAAAGTTTCATTCCTTCTCTAACATGCCCATTTTGCTCCAAAAAACAGAGACTAGTCAAAAGGCAAGTCTGGGGCACAACACACTGCTGCAATGCTAAAAGCTGATATTCTGCTGCACCGTCTCCCTCCTAACGCCAGGGAGGGGGCTGAACTCTGACAAGTCACGTACTTATGTCCCCCTTTTTACATCTATTGAGTACAATTTAACTCTAACTGCAGTCATTTTACTGCAAATAGGGAAAAACACTGAATAAAATCAGCCTGATTTCCTGCTAATGGCACCTGCTGGTTGATAACTCTTCCCTCCGCTTTTGGCTTCACCTTAACTGAATTCTACCTAACAGACACTCAAAACAAATGCAGATTTTTTTTCCACCCCATAAAACAGAGCAGTGCCTCCCACTAAATTAATGTGCACGGTGGAAACATACAATCTTGAAAAAAATATCTGCACGACCAGAATAAAATCACAGCGACTTATCTCCTGGCGAGCACAAGAACACGGGGTTACGTTTCCCACTTTTGAACCAAAATGGGATCGTCAGAAATTTTAGTGTCATCCCTTTGGTGCTCTAATTACCCTGATTTTTCTTCATCATTAAAGATGGCTAGGTCTTTCCTGAATTAAATGGTCAAGACTAATCAGTTTAAATGTCTGCCTTTGTTGGGAATCAGTGAAAAACAGTTGAGAGTCAGTGAAAAAGCAAAAAACAAACTGTAAATCTGCAGTTTTGAAGTACCCCAAGATTTTATGTGATAAACTAAACCTTTTTCCAGGAGATCTGAAATTCTGTTCTGGCCAATCTCCTGCTACGGATGCAGTAAGGAGCATCACTGCTAACTCCCATCAGTGAGAGAAGGGCAAGATTTCCTTCTGTCCAACCTTTACTCTATTTCCACTGAAAAATATTTTGATTGGAGTATCACGTACAATAGGATCATGTTGTGTTTGAGCACTTCTAGGCACTACTAAAATCACATTTTATTATATATATAAAAAAAGAATAGGCTGCCTTTGCATTTGGATGTACCACAAGCTCAGAAAAAGAGGGGAAAAGTCTTCTCCAAGGCCTCTCATCTTTGTTTCCTCATACTCAAAGATGCCTCGGCCTTCAGCTCCAACACTGCTTCTTACCTTGTCTCCATCACTGGAAACTTCTTCAAAGCAGCCCCAAAGATGGCAAACAAAAGCTAACATTTGGTTTGATGGAATCTTTAACGAAAGGAAGCCGCTTCTAAGGAACGGCTTAACACTAAATAGACTTGTTAAACCACACTGGTAATTAGAGGGATCCATTAATTAAAAATGAGGCCAGGAGCACCAGTCAGCCGTTAGCAAGAGGGCTGGGATCCACCCTCGGCAGGAGGCACCAGCTCCCTCTGCACCTCAGAACCAGCCCCATGGGCAGCGGTCACTTCATGGAGAAGCATTAATGAAGTGGCCATGTAAGTGCCATGAACAACCTGCTGTGCGCAAAACCACTAGCTCTCCCTGCACCGTAGCTATCTGCAGGATTATTTCAAAGCTGGTTCCAGAGATGGGATATAAAGAAACTGAGGAAAACAAGAAACCATCAGTCTTGAGCATCATCTAAAAGCAGCAGACTAGGTCAGCAGGGCCATTCAAGGTGTTTTTTTATTAAGAATACATTAAAGGAAGTATCAAAAACACTCACATGTATTTTGGTTTCAAATACAATGACAAATGTTTTTTGAAAGAGCTCTAAAAGCAACTGATTTTTGACCAATACACCATCTTAAGGCTATCTCCTAAGCTGATATCCATCAGCCCTGCCAGCAGCAATTTACAAAAACGGACAGAGCACTGGATTTTCTGAAACAGATAGCTCCTTTCTCACCTTAAATACTTCACATTCCCTGGAACCAATTCTTGCAGGAATATTAAGAAGTAATTTTCTAAGAAGCACAAGGGCTGTGTGAGGAAAGGAAGGAAGGAAGCAGCAAGAACTACATCCAGCCACTAGCACCACCACCGACAGAGAGGAGTAAATATCAAGAAATTTCCCACCAGGTTTGTTTTCAAGCTATCCTAAGCAGCACTGTAACCAAGCAGCATTACTTCTTTCATTTCTCTTCTCTGACATCGCAGAGATCAGATACACATACACATATAAATGCACCTACATACATATTATGAGGTATTCAAGGGCAAATATAGTACTTGGAGCTACTTGAAAACATACTAGAAACAAGGCCAAATGCTGAAATACAAGTGAACAAACACCTGTAGGTCTCTACTTCGGCAGAACAACTGCAAATCCAGCACTGAAAAGAGCAGAGCCATCCCTGGAAGCTCTCCTAAGAAAGACACCTGCCGCAGGCCACCTTCCACCCAGCACAAACTGATTTATAGCACAGGCTGTAACTGTGTAGCTACAGCTTGTACCAATGCAACCAAGGTGCAGCATGTCGTAGGGCTCACCAGAGAAATTTTAGATACAAAGTCTAACTTTGGCTGTCATTATGACCATTTTGCATATTAAATGTTCATTGAAAAGACTTTAGCAAAAAGATTTCTCATTTCAGTTTGGTCTGAAGCAACAGTGAAGAAATGGACAGGAAATAGACAGAAATAGTGTTAGGAATAATCAGTTCCTAGAAGACTAGTTTTATTCTTTTTGACAAAAAAAAAAATTGATCTGAGCCGCTTAGACACAGCTTAAAACCGTACTGCATTCACTGAATTAATACTGAAATGAAATATTCTTAAAAACCAATGGGAATATAAGACCTCTGTATGCCTTCTATTCCGAAAGCATTTCTGGAATGGAAGAAGTGCCTGACGACAACATTTTTTGAAATCATATCCATGACTGGACACTTGTTTCTGCTTAGGGCAGCTTAGAGCAGCTTTTTAAGAAGAAATGAAGCTGGGAACAATCAGGAGAAAAAAAAAAAAAAAAAAAAAAAAAAAAAAAAGGTAGAATATGTTTGTCAACTTTTTTTTTTTTTCAGTTGATCTAACTCAGCAATGAAAACCACACTAAACAAATCTATTTTGGTCCCAAAAGAAGAGCAAGGTTTCACAGTTCACTGCTTTACAGCACAGCACCTGGCCATACAGAGGACCAACGCATCTATACACCATATACATACCATTTGTAACAGGCCAGAGAGAAAATTCTTTCAAGATTCAGTTCTAGGCAGAAGCTTCGCTTCCCTCCCTGGTAGTTTTGCACATGCTTTATGGGGCAAGAATGACCCTCTGCAGGGCTCTCTGTCAGTAAAAACACTGGAGGAAACAGGAGGGCGA
This sequence comes from Nothocercus julius, assembly GCA_013398735.1. NCBI lineage: Eukaryota > Metazoa > Chordata > Aves > Tinamiformes > Tinamidae > Nothocercus > Nothocercus julius. Next base: position 3,945,263 of record VZSV01000068.1, read on the forward strand.
GAACACGGCCAGTTTTCTGATAACCAACCACAGGAAAAAGGGAGCTCTTTGCTTCTATACAGTAGTAGGTAACAGGGTAAACACTCTTCTTGTAACTGTGCACAGCACTACAGATTTGTAAAAAAAAAAGAAAGAAAACACATGATCTAACCCTTTTGCTGTTCCTGCCAAAAACAGGAAACGAATAATGTTTTTTAAAGGGCTAATAATTCATACAATATTAACTCATTACAATTACCTGATATGATACAACCAATAAATCACTCTTAGGCTGCATCCAGTGTTAAATGTGTCAGAGATTTAAGAAGCTCCAAGGAAAATTATTATGAAAAAAGTTAAACCTAATATGGGACGCTTCCTTCCAACTTGCCTCAACTTCTATCAACACATTTCTCCCTAAAATTCATGTACAAAGCTAAGCAATCAGTATTCTTGACATATATTCCACTACTGTAGTGTGGCCATGGCTTGTCATGAAAAGAGCAGCACACTTAACACATGCTCCTATATGCTGCCCGTTGTCTGAAAACCAGGGAGACCAGGGAAGGGCAGCTTAGGCACATCTGACACTCCGTGCATTAGCCCCAGCACAGCTCCAGTAAGACTCTGCTTTGGCACTACCACAGGACAAGATTTAAGCTACAGCATTAGTTCGCCCGTTCTCAAAGTTCATAGACTAACACAGAATTGCTTCATATTAGGAAAATTAATGCCAAGGAGCCCTGTGCTATCTGGTAGGACTAACAGCACTGGGAACCTTACATACCATTTCTAAACACACGCACACACACACACACACACACACACACACACACAGAGTAATCTCTGTCCTTATAGGAGACAACAGCCTCCATAAATGGATTTCAAACACTGCATCCACACAATTCTGTGCCCGCTCGTGGCCACCTTACCTCCATCATCCAGGGGCCGTTTCTGCACTCCATAACCATAGACTGACGGGTCCACAAGTGTTGTAGAATTATTCAAGTGAGGAATATCTCCAATTTTAGCAGCAATCTATAAAAGCAGATGATAAAAATATGATTAGCATATCTGAAGTGTCAGCTACTGCAGCTAAACTCCTTCTTCCAGCAAAGCATTTATTTACACTCCAGTCCAGTCTTCTCTCAGTTATTTTCTAGACAGGTGCTTTTATAATACAGTTGCAAGAAAGCAGTGCTTTTTTTTGTAAAGTAAACAGCATTCTGTTTGCTTTTTGATGTTTACTTTGGTATTCTGAATTTGGCATTCACTCAGCTCCCCTTCCTCATCATGACTATGTATTTACTTTCTGGAATATTATATTTAGGCTGGTTCATTCAAAGGACAGCTGAGAAGCAGGATCCAGACATGAGCAGAACTCTGTCCCGCAGAAGCTACCACCACCATGGCCAAGCAGGAGGACACAGGCTTCCTGCTGCATCTGTGTATACCCAGCAATTTAGAAATGCACATTGCACATCAGCTTGGGGAACTGTGGAGAGAAGAGCATGAAAATACAGAGTATAATGACAGGTTTGGCACTATCCTGTTAAAGAGACTGGATCAACCTGTGTTTACTGTATGAGAAGCAAGTTACGGGGCAAGCTATTAGTCCATAATTAGTTCCAATTTCCTGCAGAGGTCAATATAGCACAGCACTGACTAACACTGACAGTTCCTCAGCTTCCAGCCTTTACAAAGGGGATAGTAACAACTCTGCCAAGATAAAACACAGTAAGGCCATTCACAGAAAAGAGGAGACATTCAGGTATCACAGCAAGAGGACCAAGATAAAAAAAAATAAAAATAAAACAGATGGAGAGATATAAACATCATTTAATAAAAGTTAAGCTCATCTCTAATGGCATTTGGGAGACATCTGTACGGCTGGATGCTGACAGAAGTTAGCTCCTTCATCTACACTCCAAGCTAACTGGATGCAAGCCAGTTGGAAACCATAAAGACACAGTAGCTCAGTGCTGCACCTGACTTAATACCCATCAGGGACACTCAAAATGAAGTCTCAAAACACCCCTTGCCTACACAGAGACATCCTGCTTTAATAAGCAAGTACAAGAATAAGCATGTCATATTCCACGTTGTTCTCCTACCTTACCAACAAAATGAAATCATTGAACAGGATCTTTATTAGGAGTCTGATTGTTCTTTGCACTTATTCCCCCTCTGAACTAAATCTTCTATCAAACATTTTCACACCAATCAATTTTTGTATCACTATATTATAATTGAGATTTCAACAGAGAATAAGCAATAAGAATAGATGAAGGGGAAAAAAAAAAAAGGCATTTTATACTGATATGCTTTAAATGAAGTCAAGGGCAAATGAAAAAAAGGTGTTTCCAAAATTTTAAAGTTTCATTACAATAAAAAGACAGCTACAAAAAACGGAGGTTATTGACACTACCAACTGCTACAGAGGAATAAACAACTGTCCAGGATTCAGAACCATGGGGTAGTGAAAAAACACTATTTGAAATAACCTCTATGGATTGAGGGCACTGCTTTTAGAAAGAGCCTAGAAAAGAAAACATTCTCTTACGTACTGCATGAAAAGGGCCACAAATTTTGACCATTTTCTTCTCATACTCCATTCTCTCCTGTCCTGCATTAAACAGGCACCACCTCGATGCATCAGAAATGCCAGGACCTTGAGAACACAACCCTGACTTCCCACTTCTACCCACAGAGTTTTGATAGTTTTTGGATGAATAACTGAAAATATAACACTGGGCAGTTAAATCCAAAGCAAAGGCAACACAGAACCAACAAAGAGGGAGTGATGGTCAGTCTTAACTTAGTTTTAGCACAGGGACTAGTGATCACACAGCAATGTTCTCTGATGAAAAGCATCCTGAGTATCAACATGTTCAAAAACTGCTAAGCCCACAAAAACCCAATTCTGAAAGCATTAGGAGAGACCAGCCTTTACCCGCTCCATACCATGGAGGGTTAGATCATACCTTGCATTTATGTTCCATGCTGTATCTCATCTATGATTCTGGCACTTTAGCCATGTGCTTCTCCCTTACATCTGGGATGCAGAGCAATTTAAGGAAAATTCAAAGCACGTAGATGTTTCCTGACCACTTCAATACCAAAAAATAAAGTTTTAACAATAACTTATAACAAATTATTAACAACTTTCATGCCACAGCTTACAATTCAAACCTGCACAAAAGGCACTGGGTCAGGTGTAACATACCCTGGCATGTTCTGGAGTGTTTGATTTTACACACGTCCTTCAGGAACTCTCCCCCTGTTAGTAGTTATTTACTTGGGCAGGCGGGGGCAGGGGGGAAGAGTCCTGTAAGTTGATAGTTTGGATCACACATCCCACACTCAAAGACAAGGAAGGTCTCCAGATATCCAAAGCTGCCACAAAGCACAAGGGTGTGAGCAAACACGTTGCTGGCATTAATACTTCCAGCTCCTAGAGCTGGAAAGTATTACAAATTCCACCCATGCGTACTGCACAAATATCTCCCCTGTGCGCAACCCTCCAAGGAAAGGTCCAAACAAGCAGCCGATACCCGTTTTTTTTTTT
>VZSV01000068.1:3953538-3975097 GCA_013398735.1 Nothocercus julius
GGGGAGACGACCTCGCCATAGGGAGCCCCATGGGGGTTAGGACCTGTTGCGTGGGGGGGCTCTTGGTCCGTGGTGGGGAGCCCCCCCCCACCATGCCCAGCCCCACACAGAGGGTCCCGGGGGTCGAGGCCGCCGCGGTGCCTGCGGCAGCTCCCCCATAGCAGCCGCTGCTCAACACCGTCCGTGCAAACGCTGCCCCGGAACGGCCGTTCCGGGCCTTAGTGCCCTGCGCTCATTTGAGGAGCCCTTCCCAAACACCATGATCCTGTGGTTCCGAAGCGGAGCCGCGCGAGCCTCCCACGAGGAGGGGGGGCTCCGTCAGCCGCAAGCCAGGCAAGATCGGGCCGCGAACGTTTAGATCCCCAGAGGGATTTTGCTGTACACTGTAACACGCGTGGTGTTCGTGCCGTTTTACGCCTTGGGAGCGACACGGTCCCAGGGAGCAACGCCGTTTTTATTGAACGTCCCCGTCCAAGAGTAATCTGAGGTCCACGAGGGGCTTTTGCACCGCCCACATCCTCTGGGCCAAATCGCCAGGATCTGATTCATTTCTTAGTCACAAAACCCTCCCGCTGCAAGGCGCAAGCGGGGAGCTTCGGGATGATGCAAGGACCAGTTAGTCAAGGATTCATGCAAAGAACATGCAAAGATGGTTCCTAGATCGGGGCACTGCTGTGCACGGCGCACGCAGCCGATCCCGGGCATCCCACAGACCAGGGCGCTTCTTGGAGCCCAGACCGTGCCCGGGATCGCTGGGGCTCCTATGGAGCAGCGCCAACGTGTTCCCTGGATAATTTCTGCATGCAGATGTGCCGCCCTTTCCCTTGGGATGGCCACACGAGCTGTTGTAGAGGTGCTGGGGACGGTCGTTGGGGGCTTCGCTGGTAGAAGGGGATGCGCAGCGGTGGCGGGGCCAGTGTGGGGTCCCCACGTCCCGCGGTCCCCTCCATGAGGCCGTCGAGGGCGCCTGTTACGAGACGGAGCCTCCGCGTGTCCTCCAGCCACATGGCAGCAGCCTCTACGCCTGCGATAAGGGCCCGGCTTATCGCGCGGCGAGGGAGGATAAGAGGCCTCGGGTCTCCAAGGAGTGCGGGGGACTCTGGGGACAGAGAGCAAAAGGAGGGGGTCAGGCCGGCATTAAATGTGCTAGGGGGCCAGAACGGCGAATATGCTGTTGGTGAGCACCCCCCAGCTTGGAAACGTGGGGGCCTTGAGCTAAAACATCCCCGCCCAGGTGAATATGCAGAAAAGGGGAGAGATGGTATCTCCTAAATTACAGCCCACAGCAAACTCGCTATTTTTGGCTGAGTTTACAGGGTGAGCCTGAAATAGCAGCTCCTGTTTGACTGCAGCATCGAATGCTGTGAGTCCCGAGGTATTTTACATGCCTGTTCGTTTGATGTAGCCCGTGTGGGGCTGTGTCAGGCCTGAGTGTGCCTGCTGCAGCTAAGTCAAAGGGGATGGCAAGGCTGGGTTGCCTGTGCTGCCACTGCAGCCTGAAAGAGTGTGAATTTCATGAGACCAAGACCCAGTGTCCCGAAGCTACCAGGGCAAAATATGAAATTCCAGATTCAAACTATGATTTATTCAAGTTCTGTTGGCTTCCTCCTTTGCTGCTTATGGCTGTCTCTAGTTTTATGCATATCATTTACTCCTACATTAGTAGGAAGGAATTGCTGAGCCTGATGAAATGCTTTGGTGAACTTCCAGGAGCCTTCATGTAAGGAGCACTTTATTATTGAGGGATACACGTCTCCCGGCTGTCACGTCCTCTCATGCCAGAGGTGCTACCAGTTACCAAAATTTCCTTTCAGAAGCTTAGACCACTTTCCTAAGCAAAATTACTGTTTATTATAGAGCAGCAGGAAATGGTCTTATGGGGAAGAAGGTTTTTAAAGCAAGTAAACACATATATCTGTATCACCTTGTCGTCGCCACCGTCTTTAGGCCATGGTCAAGGCAACCACAACTTCTTCAGCCCTCAAGGTAGCTGAAAAAGGGCGTATGAAATATGAAGCCTAAAGTCTCCCGTGCCAGGGTGCAATCAAATAAAACCTTTGATTTTGCCAGGCCCATTGCTGCACTTGGGGCTGCCTTGCTGGCTTTGAGAGCTACGTTTTGGCAGCCTCGACCACCAGCTAGAGCTGCGGGTGCCTCCCGGGCTCACCTGTGCAAGCTGAGGGATGAGGCTGCTCAGACTGAGCCATCTTGCAAAAAGAGAGGGTGATTTATGCACCAGCGGTGGGACTGTGGCCTGGTCAGGGGCTCCTCGAAAGCCAGGACTTGCTATGGGTTGGGAAGGACTCGGCTGTGGGGGGAGAAAGCCAGGCGAAGCAGCAGGCAGACATCAGGTAGCAGCTGAAAAGGAGGAAATTACAGGCCTTAAACACTTCCAGAAACAAATTTCTGATGTAAATCTTCCTTTTGAGGGAAGGAAAGAAAAAAAAATAGGAAGAGGAGTGATTCTACGCCTCCATCCCCCCTGCGCCTCCGCTGCCGACACGCACACCTTCGCACACGCGCGCTCTGAAATTAGTTGTGACAGCTGAAATTCTCTTCTCGTCGGACGACATTTGACAGGGTACTTAAAAAAAGGAAAAAAAAAAAAGAAAGAAAAAAAAAAAAAGAAGAGGAAGAAAAGGGAAAGTGGTTTGGTGTCGCATGGGGGAGGCGGAGGGGGGCGATGGGGTGGGGGATTTCAAATGATACAAGGCACATAATTCCGGCTTCTTGGATTGCAAAAGCTCCTCTTACCTAAAGGGCCTGCTGCCTTTATTTTTATCCAAATGGCTCAATTACTGCAAAGCCCCACAGAGAAAATTATGGATGTTTGCCTCTATTTTTCTCCCCTTGTCTCGACAACTGTAGATATTTTGTTTTCCTTCTTTCTGTCATCGTTTTTTTTCCTTTTTGGTGGTGGTAGGTGGGGTGGGGAGGGTGGCCAGGGACAGGACAGACAGGGAGCTGCAGGGTGCCCTGGGGCACTGGACGAGGAGCTGGCGCCGTGATGGCCCTGCCACCATCACACAACTTCTCCCACGCCTCACCTGGCGCCTTCCCGCTCGCTCCTCGCTTCCCCCTCTTCTTCCCAGCCTTCCCGTCCCTCTCACCCCTTTTCCCCTCCTTCTCCCTTCCTCGCGCCCTCTCTCCTTTCCCCACCACCTTTCCCTCCTCTCCTGCCGAATGCCCCCTCCCTGTGCCTCTCAAAACCACCATAATAGCAGCTTGTTTGGCACTTCACTTGGTCTCAATGAGAAAATACCCCCCTCTCCCTCTTTTTGCCTTCGTTATTTCCAAACCCTGCAATAGCTCCTTTGCTCAGGGCTGCGGGAAGTGCCCATTTTTCAACATTTTCCTTTGGCTTATGTTTGTCATCCTCAGAATTACCGCACCGGGGAGTCCAGTCAGCCCGACACCGGGCTCTGCTATTCAAGCCTCTCCTGCTCCTTGAGATCATGTAGGGAGAAATTAGTTATTTATTTCGAGCACCACTGCAATGCACTTACCCGCAGAAGTGTTTGTTTTGATCGCCCGCTGGCAGAGGAGGCTCCGCGGGGAGCGCGGCCGCCGCGACGGCTCCCGCGCGGGGCCGGGGGGCACGCGGCAGGGAGCGGGGCAGCCTGCAACGTCCCCAGGGATGCGCGAGATGGGACCGTGCCGGGTACGGGCCGAGGCTCTGTGGTTATAGCAAGAAGTCCCGGCCATGCCAGGATGCTTCCCAAGGCTGCTCCGGCAGCCGGTGCTCTCTGCAGGGCAGGAGAGTTTCCAGGCCTTGTTGGCCAGTGAAAAACCTTGTGGGCCTTGGTTTTATTCCTAGGTCAGACGTGTCAGTGACTTGAGGGACGATTACCCTAAGACCGTGCGCGTTCCAGGGAGCATCATGCCCCACAGCTGCTCATCAGCTGCCAGGGAGCGCAAACTGGGGGCAATCTGCAAGTGCCCAGAGACTGGGCAGATTTGGTCATTGGAGAAAAAAAGCACCCCAAGCACATTCATCTTGTCAAGGGAGCAAGGGGGCCCCTGCTTGCTCTGGGCACGGGGACAGCCGGTACCAAGCACAGAGCATCTTTGGACCAGCACCAGTTCACGTTACCATCAGGCCAGGCCAGCAGACCCCCGGGACGGAGCAGTCCCGTGGCTGAGCTGCTCAGCGGGCAGGTCCCTTTGTGCCAACAAGCTCTGAACCGCCAGCCCTCCTCCTTGCGAGGAGGCATCGCGCTGGATGGCAGCGATGCCGCCCAGCCGCCGCACGCAGCCCAAACGGCGGCGATGCCACCCAGTCCCCACATGCAGCCCAAACGGCAGCTTCGCGAGCGCTGCGGCTTTAAAGACAGGACAAGAACAGCGGGAGGAAGAAAAATGCAAAATTGGCCCAGTAGGTAGACCTGCTATTTAAGCGCAGCTGAGAAAGGAGTCCAAGGAATTACTAGAGAAATGATAGTGCCCTGACAGCTGCCTTTTCCCACCACTAGTCTCTCCTAATGGAGTCCTAATGTAGTGGGCTCTTTGCTGACAGCCCAGCCTGAGACAGGGCTTGTCTTTGTGCTCGTGACAGATGGGACAGTCCGGCAACAAACCTGTAATCCTCTGATTTCTGCCGGCTCTGCTTAACCCCTTCTTGCCCCCAGCACCCAGGTGCGTGGCCAGCCTGGGGAAAGGCTGCTCCGGGGCAGAGCTACCTGCAGCGGCTGTTGTGGCGGCTGTTGCAGCGGCTGTTCACCCGTCCCAGTGCCTACAGCTGCAGGTGACAGCACAGGGACCACGGGGGCTTGTATGGACTCCCATGAGCACAGTTCCCTGAGAGCACCTCTATTTTTACTTGCCTTTTCTGGGATGCTCCTCTGTTAGGTCCAGGTTCAGGCCCCACTGTCCCATTTCCGGCACGGACCCCTAACCCAGGCCACCCACCATCTCTCACACCAACCTTACCCGCCTCTCCAACACCCTCCTGCACCTCCATCGCTGCTGGCTGCCCCCTGATTCCTGGATGTGGAGACCCACCAGCCGCTTTCCGATGAATAAAGGAACTTCCTTGCACCCCCGTGGGGAATCCAGCCAAACTTATCCCTCCCCGGCCTCCAGAACCCAGAGCTATCACCCTTACAAAATTCGCCGAGCAAAAACTCACTGTCCCCAGAGCTCTCTGAGCACTTTCTTGCCCTCCTTGCTTGTTCTTGGCATCCCCAGCAGCTGGTGGGACTCATTTACGGGCAGGAACAGCGTTAGCAGCCTCTTGATTGTGGCAAGAAGACACTAGCAGCTCTACCTGCTCCATGTGCTCATGTGCCTGGACATATCTGGCCTTCCCACAATCATAGAATCATTATGGTTGGAAAAGACCTTCAAGATTATTGAGCCCAACTGTAAGCAGTGGCCTGAGCCCTGCTTGGGACACAGGCACCTGGGATGGGCAAGGCCCCATCCCACATCCCTGCCGGGCCAGGAGCTGCAACGGAGGGACTGATCCTGGCAAGTGCTAAGGACCCTCCGCTCCCATGGGGAGCCCAGGGCGCTGGCCCTGTCAGGCTTGGACCCACCCCGGCATGAAAGCAAATGTGGAGGACGCAGGTACTCGGCACAATTAGCCAACAAGTGGCTGTTTTGTGAGGGATTGTTGCTGATGTGTTTTAAGTGGTTTTCTGAGTGGAAAATGTTTGGCACTGGAGAGGCTGGCAGACAAAGAGGGGGATGCATTAGGTTTTATTGGTCTGTTTTGCACACATCTGACATCACTCTATTAAGTGAGTCCTGCCCGGCTTTGGGGAAAATGAAAAATAAAACAAGACAAGGGGCAGAGCGTGTGGGGCGGGAGGGGAGTGCAGGGAGCGAGAGCGATTCAGCCAGGCAAGTGGGGGCTTAATAGCTGGAGATGCTGGAGCAAACCATGTCAACCAGATGGGACCCGGGTGCCGCGGGAGGAGAGGGGAATTAGCCAACCCGCGCTTTGTTCGAGCAGAAAGCGCAGCCCTCTCCCTGGAGGAGCTGCCTACGTGTGATATAATACAGCCCCTTTCAGCCGCTAAGCTGGCCAAGGACAAAAGTCACTGATAAATAGCAAGAAGGAGAAGCTGAAAGCAAAAGGCAGAGTTGCCGAGAGCCCCCGGCTTTCTCGTCGGGACGCCCAGGCTGCCTCACATCTGCCCCCGGCTCCCGGTGCTGCTTCCTGGCGAGACTACGACAGTGCAGCCGGTGCCCAGGACCTGCCGTGGCACCCGGGAGGCCGGGATGCTCCCCACCGCTTTGAGAAACCCCCCTTGGCACACCCCGTTCCAGCGATGCTCTCCCCCGTCGGCCCCGCAAAGGGACTCGCAGGGTCGCCTCGGGCTGGGGCTGCCCAGCTGTGTCCAGCTGTGAGCCACATGTGCCGCTGGCTGGACCCAAGGCGAGGGAGGTGGCACCATCACTATCTCCAGCACTGCCCCAGGAACTGGAGACCTGCAGGAGCCGTCTCCCGCCCCAGCCTTCCCGAGGACACTTCCCACCTCCGGGCTATCTCTTGTTGCCTTTGCACACGCTAAAATCCCCGGTCCAGCCCAGCCGGAGGGCGAGTGAGCTCCTTCCCTATCCAGCACCCATAGCAGCTCATTTACCTCATCCATTCAAAGACACTTAACGCAGTGGCCCATGGCTGGGCGAGCGGTGGAGGGTCTGAAGTCACAGTGCGCTGCAGGCTGCTGTGTATTTGAGGGTCAGCCCCCTTTCCTCTGCCTCCATTCCTCTAATCAAGCTGGGGACATCAGGGCTCTTGCCCTGGTGTCTTGGGCATCCCCAGCTGGTGGCCAAACCACGCCAGGCTGCTTGCCGGGAAGGTTGAGCCTTGGCACCCTGCTCTTACCTTGTTTTAGCAGCCCGCTGCTCGGGTGCACGAAGTCAACGCGTGGCTGCTGTGGCAGAGCAGCTCCCCATGTGCTGGGACTGATGTCACTCCAGCCTTCGTGTCCCCAAGGCTCCGGGGCAGCCCGTTGCGGTCCGGGAGCCCGCGGGGGTAACGCGCTAAACCAGCCGCAGGGTTTTGCAAACAAGCAGGGCCTCCCCACCTGGGCTTTCTTCCTCGCTTCTATGGAAATATCGATTCAGCTAAACCAGGGAGATGCATTAGGTGGCCTGGGGGGTCGGAGATCAGCGGCTCAGCTGGCCGCCCGCCCGCGGCCCTGTGCCCGTAGGGCCCGTCCTGGGCGAGGGGAGCGCGAGGGACCGGGCCGGGCCTGATGCGACGCCACGGGGCCGGGGCCAAAGTGCTTTAGCCACAGGGAGGTAAAACAAATCGATGAGGGGCTGCCGTGACACGCTGACCCTGGCGCGGGGACGCGGGTTTAAGGCACGGCACTAAATCCGGGGTGGGAGGAAGGGTGCCGAGGCAGATGGCTGAGGGCGAGAGGGGACAACTTGCAGCAAAGAGGAAAAGTTCCCAAAGCAAGCGGAGGCTCCTGGGGAACGGAGAGGCGGCCGGAGAGGGCAGCCCCATCGCCAAACATGGAGAGGCACAGGGGGTTGCTTCAGGGCTGTGCCACTACCGCGAGGTCCCTTGTAGTGAGCATCGCTCACGCGCTGTCCTGTCCTGCTCCAGAGCCAGCGCCGCTCCGGTTGGGTCGGCCTTGGAACCGTGCACATTCAACTCCTGGCGTGCAGGTTGGCCACCATGGGGTTGCCACCTCCCCATGATCCGAGTACCACCCAAACCTACCTGCGCCACCCCTGCCTGGTGGCAGTCGCCCTCCCTGAGCATCACCCGGTCGCTGCCCACGGTGCAGTGACCAGATGGGCTCCGGGCCGCGCGGACGGCCGCTCCCTCCATCCCCGATCTCCCCCCACCGGGGCTGGCTGGGCTTCAGCGCTCTGTCCCCCCAGGGCAGCCTTTTGTCGGGCGAGCAGAAGGGCCCTTGTGTCCCTCTGATCCCGGCGGGAGCATAAAGCTGGCTTTGAGGGAGCGCGCGCTGCCGTCGGGCAGCTCCCGGCAAGGAGCAAGAGCGGCTCTTGCTCACGGCGGACACAAAGCCACCTTGTTAAGGGCTCTACAAAGGCGGCCATCTCCCCCCTTGCCTGGGAAGCTTGCGCCCGATGACTCCCAACCACACCGGGGGAACGTCTGTCTCTGGGAAGCGCATAAACACTTAATAACCGTGCGCTGCTGCCGCCCTGTGACCTGGGAGCAGCGCCCAGGGGCGCCTTTCCGACTCCCATTAACCATGGGGAGCTGTGTTTCCAAAGGCTAATGGGACCAAAGGGCTTTTGACGTGGACTTGCTCGATTCCCGGCAGATCCTCCGCCGCTGGAGGCAGCTCTGCCATGGGAAACGCCAGCCCTGCGGCTGCCCGTGTCACTGCGGCCCATCCTGCTGCCGCAGGTCCCCACCTGGCCTGGGGACCTTGCAGTTGTGCCACAGTCCCTGAGCCCTGGGGACGGCTGTCAACTCAAAATTACATATTTGGTAGCACAACAAGGGGATTTCCTTCCTCTCCTTTAGAAAAAATAGGTTGAGGTCCCCTCCCACAGCCCTCACAGATGGCAAACCAAGTGCCAGGGAGGACAAGTGACAGGGACGGAGTCCCGCAGGACACAGCCCAGGTGTCCTGGGCCTGCAGGACCTGACCTCCCCACCTCCCTCCTGCTGTCCCTTTTGCTTCCCATTTTCCACCCAGTGAAATGAAGTGCTACTTTTATCCCCTGGGATTTTTCCTGTAACACCCATCTATTATTTATTGTACTGTGTGTTTCTGTCCCTGCCCCGAGCAAAACCAAGGAGACCTCTGGCATGACCCGAATGAGACTTGGCTGCACGGAGGTGGCTCAGGAGCGTCACAGAGGGTGCCCGGCTCCACGGGCGGCCCCGACTCAGCCCCTGGGTCCCTCCAGCCCTGAGCCCTCTCGCTACGGCTCCTGCACCCTCCCTCCCATGGTGCCAGCCACATTTGGGCTCCACAGCCACGGCCACGTCCAACCTCCAAGATGTGTTGTCCAAACCCACAGGCAGCTCTGAGCTGTTCACCAACAACGCCTGCTATAAAATCCACGTGCATATTATATCTCAAACCCAGTAATTACCTGTACCTCTAGAGAAACGGGAACACTGATTTCACCACAGTGATGCAGCAGGCGATGGTAGCCGGTCAGCTTGAAAAGAAGAGGCTCATGTGGCCACATACAAAGATGGCCTGGGTGGGTAAGGCCGGTCGGGCAGGGGAAGGGGAGATTTGCCCCTCACTTTGCTGGCTTGCAGCCTCTCCCCTCTTTTCTCTCCTTTGCAGGTGGCACCCTCAGGGACCACATCCATCTCTGGCCCAGCAAATGCCTGGAGGAAATCTCACCTTCCCTGCTTGGAGGCCAGGGGCAGCAGGGATGGGTGGTGGGAGCTCAGCTGGAGCCGAGGAGGGCAAACCTGAGCTGCTGCAGCCACCCCTGATGCAGGTGCACGGGAGGGATGCTGCAGCTGGGCTCTGGGATGCACAGCCTCCGCGTGGGAGATACGGAAAGTGCTCTGCAGGCCACGAGGCTGGCACGAAGACAGCTCTCCCCCATCCCCATGTTGCCTGCATTTTGGCAGTGCCCAGGAAGGGTTTCGCAGGACAAAAGCCACAGCTCGCAGAAAGCTGCTGGGAAGAGGAGAGCCTTCATCCAGTCCCAGCTGGGAGAGACTGGCAGTAAATAGGACTGCTGTGGCTTTAAAGAAATGTGTCTGCTCCTCGGCTTGCTGCAGGGCTGGTGGCAGCGCAGGGAGAGCCGAAGGACACCTGCGGAGATCCTGTACAGCTGGGGAAGATTAGCCTTTTCCACTAGACAAGACCCATTACCATGTTCCAATATACTATCACTTCCGCTAGGAGAGCCTGCAGATGAGATATCGATTGCCGTGACCCCAGACGGGCCCTTCCCTGCGAGGCCTGCAGATCAGCCCCGCAGCGTGGCCTGTGGCTCTCGGCCACCCGTCACCCCCAGCTCTGCCGGCCCTTGGCTCAGGCCATGGGGTAAAGGTGTTGTAAGGGGCAGGCAGGTATCCTGCCAGCAAGGCACCGAGCTGTGAAGCACAGCAGTGACCCAAGGTGGCTGTGGATCCCTTTCCCATAGTCTTTCTGGTCTCTCCCAGGACACAGACCTGCCCAGGAGATGAAAAACCCCAGGAGATTGTGTCTGTTCTTGGGGCCCAGATGCCACACGGTGCCTTGCTGACATTACCAACCTGAATGGCTGGTGCAGGAAGCAAGAAAGAGCCTACCTGAAAGCCCCAAATTTTACACCCCCAATACTTCTGCTGGAGCTTTACCAGGTGCTTTGGGAACCTTGCTTGGCCAGTGCTTTTTCCACCCCAGAGCATACCTGCTGCGTGGATTTGGGAAGCTGGTCACCCAGGATTTCCAAGCGTAGCCACACTTTCTGCAAGGATTTCCTGCTGGTGGATCAGCCCAGGAGAAACCAGCCATTGCACTAGAGCGTAGGCGGCTTCTTACCCACCCACAGCACCTCAAGGGCCCTTTGCAGCCTTTGGGGGAAGCTCTTGCTGTCTAGCTCAGATGCGACAACCGATGGCCCAAAGAAAAAGGCAGCCAGCAAATAAGCAAAGAAACGCCTGGAGGAGACTGCAGCAGAGACATCCCTGAGGAACAGGCTCTGCTCAAGGGGGAATGGGCCCTGAGACTTCATGCAACGGCAGAAATGCATCCAGTACTGACAGCAGGCCATATAGCAGGGAGGAGCAACGTAGCACAAATGTACAGCAACGGGAGCAGGAAAGCAAAGCTCAACCGTACGTAGGTTCCTGAACTCTTACGTGTTATGTGTGATCTCCAACGTGCAGCCCCAAAGCTCTCACTTCAAGCAGCAGATAGCAACAGGACGTACAAAACCAAGTGGTTCTCGCAACATCCCTCCCTTCCTCCACTCCATGGGGGTCAGACAGGCTCCACCAGCCCAGAAAACCCTTTCTGTTTCCTCGCCTGACAAACCACTGCTGCTTTCTCCTCCCAAGATGGTAGCTGCCAGTAATAGCAGGGAAAGTAACATCCAAGCTGGGAAAATAACATGTTATTTTCCCAGCTGTGATGTCAGAACTTGTCACACTTACAGGCTTGGGAAGCAGGGCGAGCACAGGACACATGAACATCCCCAAAGAGGGATGGTGGCCCCGCTCTTGGCTGCCCATCTCTCTGGCACAAATGTTCTGCCCACCCCAGAGAGCGGCCTGGGAGCCCCCGCGTCCCCTTCGGCTGCGCTCGGCAGGAGCGCTGCCCAGGCGTTTGCAGGGCTTGGAAAGTGTTTTCTTTGCAGTTGCCTGTTTCCGTCTTACATTTCAGAGCAGGTTCAGCCGGTTTCACTTCCCCTCACGGAGCTGTTCCAGCAACACACTCGATAGACGGCAAAGCTGAGCCTGGGGACAGAGGGATCTTTAATTTGCCTGCATGCGCAACAGGAAAGAAATCCTCTCTTTAAATCAAATTGAAATAGGGAACTAGACAGTTCTCTTCAGCCACATATTTGGCTGTGTGTTGTGGTTTTTTATTTTTTTTTAAACAAGCCCCAAGTCTGATCCCTGCACACTAAAATGAAGACAAAAGAGGAAGAATCAAATCCTCTTAACCACCATAAAAACAAAGCGCCCTGCGAGGCGACGGGTTTATTGCCCCCTGCCCACCCACCTGGTTCCCTCCGTCTGGCAGGATTCACAGAGGAAGAGACCAGGTAGATGCCTTGCTTGGGGCAAGATTTCTCTCCTCCTTCCCGCTTTAATAAAAAGGTACCAATTGTGACAAAACCCACACGTCCTTCAGAGGCACTTAATCCATTACAAATTTCACAAAGCCCGGCTCGGGGAAGCGCTTGGCCAACTCAACGCAAGAAGAGCAAACAAACAAGCAAAGAATAAAGCCCCGTTTTCAATGAAGAGACCCAGCACGTGGCTGTTTTTAATTTCTTTCCCCACTACTCTTCTGGCCGACCACGTTTTTAATGACTCCATTTCACTTGCAGCGGCTGCCCCGTAACAAAGCCATCACCTCGGCACTGACTCTGGGAGACGAGTTACAATTACAAATTACCACAATTAGTGCTAGTTCTTAGAGAAATTAGAAAGGGGAGCGGGAGGCCCATATGCAATTGATTGCTATTCATCCTGCTTTACGGTGACCTTGCTCTGGAGACGATGATATTCCTTTAGCCTGGAAACCAGATTAAAAAAAAATTAATTGTAAATTAACAGTAATAACACACATTTCCTTTCAATTAATTTAAGCAGAATGAGGGGGCGTGAAGAGCAGGCGTTTGTTAAGGCCTGTACAGTTTAATTATATTTTTTTTCCCCTCTTCTTTCCACGAGATAATGTAATTAATTTATCTGAGAGGGGTGGGGGGACATGGTGCATTGGGGAGAACAAAGCAGTTAACAGGCAACGGAAAAAATTAAAAGCCCATTATGTAAATGCAGCCCGTTTTGCAGTGTTTAAATGGGGAGGGGGTGCTGCAAAGCATCGCGGGCCCTGAGAAATAAGTAAAATAACAGGAGTGGATGCTCGCCGGAAGGCTGTAATTAGGCAGGGCTTTCGCTCCCGGAGGGCTGTTAGTGCCGGAGAGGGGCTGGGGAGGGAGCGAACCGGCCGGGCACAGCAGGGAGGGAGGCCGGCAGCAAGGCCGGGATGAGCTGGGATGGTCCAGGATGAAGCCCTTGCGGGTCCGTATGGAGCGGTGCCACCCGTGAGGCTCCGGACTGTCCCCACGCACCTGAGCGAGTTGATGTTGATGAAGCCGGTGGCGTCGGCGGGCTCGTAGTCGCCTTGCACGTTCATGCTGTGGAGAGAAAGGAGATGGTGACGGTGGCTCCAGGGATGCAGAGTGGGCCTGGTGGCACCTCCAAGGCAGTGGCACTGGGGAAGGGGGTTGACATGGGGCCTTGGGTCCTGCTCAGCCCTGCTAGAGGCACCGTGTGGTGTCACTGAGCCTGGAAAGGGAGACCAGAGACCCATGTTGTGTCACTGGGAATGGGGACCGGGGAAATGGGGACACCGGGCCCCAAGGTGGAGGTGCCGTGTCATGTCACCAGCCCCCCAGCTGGGAGCCCCAAGGTGGCCTTGGCCACGACGTGGCCGCCACACGCAACGTCCCAAAGCTTCGCCCAACTCCCATGGTCAACTTCATGCCCCAAACTCAGGGCTCCTCTTCCAGGAGCTGCAAACCTCAAAACAAGGAAGGAAAAAGAGTGGAAAAAATAATAAAAAAAAGAGTTTACAATGATTTTACCTCCCCTGACGGGCTACAGAAAAACCTCTGTGCTTTTATTTTTGCTCATTCGAGTGGTTCTGACCTGCTCTATAATTACGTTACTTTCTACCTACTGTGCAGAGGCATTTCCACACAGCTCTGCCTCTCACAGCTTTCTCTCGGGTTCCTGTGACGCCGTCACTCAAAGGCTTTCAAACCAGCGATGTAGAAATCAAAAAGAAAAGGAAAATGGTTGGAGACGCAGGGAGAATAAGTGCCCCTGCTTTTCTCTCCCTCTCTTTTTCCTCAGTCCCACCCCCCTTCTCCATCCTCTATTTTTTTTTCTTCCTTTTTTTTTTTTTTTTTTTTATACTTTATTCATTTAATCTCTCCAAGTGAGAGCGCGAGGCATAATGAAGGGTTGGGACGGATTATTAAGAGCTGTTGATTTTGAGGGGGAGGGAAGTGGGGGAAAAAAAGCCGGAGAAGAGAAAGAGAGAAGATAATTTGACATTTACTCCGACTGATCTAAACTCATTCGGGTATATTTATGGCTTATAAAGTGTTTAGAGAGATTGAAAGGGGTTGAGGGAGGGCTGGGGGGGATGCAGCGCACAAGCGAGCGAGAAAACAAGATGGAAAAAAGCAAAAGCCTGAGGGGAGAAAGGAGGAGGATAATATTGACTTCAAAACAAGGTTCGCGCTTTCGACAGGTGCTCGGCTCCGAGGAAGCCGTCCCGGGCACCGTGGTAGCGCAGCCTTGAGCGGCTCTTGCCGGAGGGAGACCGAGCCCAAACGGGCGCTGGGGAGCCCAAATTTGGGGACTTTGCTGGGGAAAAGACTTGTTTTAAAGCCAGAATTCGGCCTGGATTTAAAGGTCTGTCCAGCTTGGTGGAGCGCTCTTCAGCCCCACACCATCACCCTCCTCACCCAACACCGCGGGTGCTGCTCGCAGCCCCCCGGACGCGCTTCCCGCGGCGCGGGACGCCGCTGGCCCCGCCGGCGCTCACCTCACCAGCTCCTCGTTGTACAGCGAGCGCGGGGCCGCGCGGCCCAGCACGTAGACCTGCCCCTTGAAGACGGCGAGGCGCACGCTGCCCTCCACCGCGTCCTGCGAGCGGCCGATGCAGCGCCGCACGAATTCACACTCGGGGCTGTGCCAGAAGCCTGCGGGCAGGAGGCAGCGTTAGCAGGGCTGGCGGCCACACGAGATGGTCCCCAGCCCGCACCGTGTCCTGGAAGGAAGCTTTGGGAGAAGCATCAGGAATGGGGGCTGGGAGAGGGAGGCGAGGGTCACCATGCCGGGCGCCACGTCAAGATACGGAGATCTCAAGTACGTCCCGTTGCCTTGGTGTCCCTTAGTTTTCCCACCTGTGAAATGGGTTGAACACAGAGGCAAACAGATGCTCTTGCAGGGAGCATTAAATGCCTGCATATGACTCAGATTTCGGGGACACACTGGCCTCATGGAGAGCAGCGGAGGCCCGAGGAGGCCACCCCCAGCGACCATGTGCTCCGCTGGGGTCCATGCACTGGCACCCCATATACCTCTCTGCCCCGGGAGCAGAAACCCTGCCCTGCAGCAGATCCTCCTGGGTGGCAGACGGGGCAAGGCTGGGCCCCAGAGGCTCCCACGCCTGGGACAGCAGCCCGCAGCCCACTCCCACGCTCCCGTCCCTGCTGGAGCAGGCAGCTCCCGAAAGGTGACCCAGACGGGGGGGCCTGACCCCGGGGTTTTATCAGCCTGCGGATCAGGGCACATATGTCTGGGCAGCTCCCAGGTAGGCTCACCTTCCCCAGCCCTCTCTAGGGTAACCCGGCTCTGCTTTCCTCCCGCTGCTGGCCCGCCCGCCGCCGCACAGCACATCTGTCCCTGCGCTCCCGCGATGCCCCAGCCGCGCCGGGAGCTCCGGCCCCCCTCCTGCTCACGCCACGGCGCAGGTTCTGCTCAGTGAGCTCAAAACACATCGTGCCCCGGCTCCCGGGGAGGCGGCCGCCCGCTCGGCCGGCCCCGGAGGGGCCCCGGAGCGAGGCTGCCCGGCGCCCCGCTCCTCCGCACCGTCCCCTGGCCTGCCATTCCTGTGCACCGTCCTGTCACTAAGCAGGGTAATTAGCCACAGAGCCCTCCGAGACCCGGAATAAAGCCCGGGAGATGGAGAAGGAGATAGAGAGAAAGAGAGCCTATTCACCAGCCACCAGCGATGCCGGAGTTTTATCTCTCTAATCTCCCTCCCGCTCTGCTCACACACAGGTGCCCTCTCACCTTTCCTTTCCCAGCTGGGCTTCAGGGACGAGGCCCAAGCCATTAGAGAAACAAACAATTGCTTTTGTTGTTTCACCTCCACCGGAGCTGGGCTGCAGCTACCCAGCCAGGCTCCCTCCGGCTCCACCGGCTGGGATTCCCTCCCGCTCCACGTGAGGGCCATCCCCACGGATGCAGCGCGCCTCTCCTCACACATGCCGGGGTTTTACATCCCTCCCCAGGGATCTGGTGTTGGGACCAGGCGGGGACAGACATCTCCTTCCAGGGTGCTGCCCCGCGGTCACTGCGGAGCACGACGTCTCCGGGTGAGGCTGGCACGAACGTGGTCCCACAGCGGGGACTCCAGGGGGGCAGCTCCCCCACCTCCCCAAAAGCAGGTCTGCTGGGCAGGCAGCATCGCGGAGAGCCTGGTTACAAGCCAATAAATCCCTCTTTTTGGTAAGTGCACCCAAAGGCAAACACTTCAAATGCCAGGCTTGATTTAGGGCTGTTACGTCCCCGTAACGGGAGGAAAAAAAATAAATGCAAGACACATTAAAATAATAACCAGCTACTTAAATCCTGACTCTGACAACTCCAGGTGTGAGGAAGCGCCCCCTCCTTCCTCGCCCCCCCACCGCAAACAAATTCCCCACTTGAAGCGATCCCTCTTAATAGCCTTCCCACTTTGTAGCTGCCATCCAGCTCTAATCGTTTCAATCTGCGGCGCAGGCAGGGCCCGTGGGGGACAATGGCATTTAAACACCTGGCCCTACCTGCCAGCAGCCAGGAGCTCTCTTCAAAGCCACGTCTCCACAATGGGATCAATCGGGATGGGGCTGGGGGGAGAGATAAATACTAATTCTCTTAAAGTCAGAGCCTGGTTACAATAATGAGGTGTTAAAGGAAAGAGAGATTGAAAGAAACCTGGCCCCCAGCGGCCACCCTTGGGTGGGAGGTGACCGCGGGTGGCAGCGCTGCCTTTGAGCCTGTTTGTACCGCTTGGGTTATTCGCTGTATTCAGGCTCTCCTGCATGGGCTCTGTCCTGGCCAGAGCACCTGGATACCATCCTGATCGCACCCAAATTGGAACCCAAATCACAATTATGTGCAACCAAGCGCCTTGCTCAGCACGCCCTGATGCACATGGACAGGAGCTTCCACCCGGTGCAAACCCCTATTTGCAGCACCCGCGTCCAGGGACATGGCAAGATGGTCTCAGCCCCATGGACGGGGCTTGCAGGCTCTGGTAGAAAGATCGAGGCCTCAAACAAGCCCAGATGGTGCTTCAGTTGGGATCTAGATTCACACACCGCAGCTTAGTGGTTAAACCATGGACGCACAAGACGGCACAACAAAAAAGGGGCATTTTTGGCCACCCCACACAGCTGCATGTACAACACCACATCAAACGCGCAAGTGCAATATGCAAAACAACCTTAACTCCTCTCCGAGTCAGACCAGCTTCCAGCCTTCGCTCTTTGAGGCCACCCCGTATTTGCAGCACCTGGTAGCTTCACAGCCCCACTTTCCCCTTTGCTGCCCGTCTCATCTTGCTGACACAAACCAAACATATCAATACCAGGATAAAGCACGCGGTGGTTAGCAGCTTTCTTAACAAAAGCACCAGAAAACACCCTCCACCAGCGTGAATCAACAGCTACAATCTGCCTTCCTACGGGAGCCGTGGTGTGACTCAGGGCTCGCCTAGCTGGAGCTGCCCGGCACGCAGAGGCTCCAGCAAACACACCAGGAGCCAGATAAAAAACGCTTCCCATGCCCAAACTGGTTGTTGCCGCAGGCTGAAGCAGCCGGGTGACTATCGCAGCTGCTGCAGAAAGGTTACTAGCTAACAAGGCGAATCATTAGTTTCAGCGTTGGAATGTTTGGTTCGGAGAGAGCCCTGTCGAACCCCGCGCGGGAACAGAGCTGCGAATCCCGCAGGAAAGCCAAATGCTTTAAACTTGCCGATAAACTTGGCGCTTTATTTTCTCTTCTGACAGCGTGTGGAGCTGCAGAAACAGAAGTCTTTTTGCAAGAGGTGGGGGCGATAAATAAAAATACTATTGCCTAACCAACTCTTTAATCTTGTGGCTTCACAAGAATTGGGTGTTTAGAAATAAACAAACAGGTTTAGACTTAAATGAGAACAAAACAAAACAAAAAAAAAGGCAACACAGAACAAAGTCTAATAAAAATAGCCAGAGGCAGATGCGGCATCAGAGAGCAAATTAAAAGAGGCCGTGATTCAAGAGCTTCTTTCTCCGTGCTCAGCAGCAGGGGATAACTGTGACTTCCCCGCGGCCCAGAGCCTCCTCTGCCCCCTGTGCGGTTGGCTCGGGCACCGCAGCCATGGGAGCACTCGCCCCGCTGCAAACCAGTGGGGAAAAACCCCTGCACTGGAGCCCTTAAAATAAAGTTCAGGCAGCAAATGGCCTCCTGCACTGAGGGGCAGTGCGTGATGCTGCACGTCTCCAAAGAAGCAGCAGCAGGTAACACCCCCCGGGGAAGAATGCTGAAGGGACAAGAACGCAGACATGGGGAACCAAGGCATCTAACTGTGGGGATCTCCATGGAAATTAATACTGAATTAATTGTCCCTTGTGGGCACACAGAGCAGCATCGCGGGCATTCGGGCGCAGGGCATGGGGGCTCTGGGCACTTCTGCAAGATTTAGGAGTGTCTCTTTCTGCAGTTTGGCGTCACCGACTGACCCTGCGTTTCGGCATGGAGAAGCTCCCAGGGTAACGGTGACCTCCCCGTTGGGGCTGCCCTTCCTGCCTAGCTCAGGGTGGCCCAGGGTGCAGCGGCCGCAGGCAGAACCCCCGTCCCGTTGGCGGGTGGGTCCCCACAGTCTCCACAGCACGGGCACAGTGCACAAGTGAGCCGAGACCCTCCGGACTGAGCCCTGGCAGGCGGCTGAGCAGAGCATGAAGGGCAAGGGGCTTCACTGCTCTGCACAGCCCTCACGCCAATGTGCATCCCTTATCCTTCCTGACTCCTAAGCAGCATCTCGGCAGTGCCACCCTCACCCAGGCACAGCCAGGCAGCACGAGGGCAGCCACAGCCGGCCAGCCCGGCGCTGGTTCGGGGCTGCCCGGCCCCCCGCTCGGCTGGGCTTTGGTGCTGGGGCTCCCTGCACGCAGCACCCGGCGAAGCCGCAACGCACAGTGCCCCTGTGTGGGCTGCGCGCCGCATAGCACGGCGCGCACGCGAGCCGGCCGCGCGCCCCACGCCGCTCTGCACCGAAACACCGGGCCCTGCCCGGCCTCGCCGCACGGGCCGGGGGCTCTGCGGGTCAGAAATGTGCCAGCTCGGGGCGGGGGCGCAGCGGCTGCCGGGCTGAGGGACACACTCGGCTTATCCCAAAGCGGAGCGACTTATTCCAAGCCAAGATCCGGTCTCCAGTGCTGCAAGCGTTAATGAACGGGATGAAGTTCTTGTGGCATGACAGGCTGCCCACAAGCAACGAGCCGCAGAGCTGAGGGTGTAAACGGGAGGGCATTAACGCCCCCGAGCCGGGATCTGTGCGAGCCCTGAAGGACGGGAGCGTGGGGGACGTCCTCTGGATACACCTGGTAGAGCCGCAGCTTCCCCAGCACCCCCAGCCAGGGGCGCTGTGCTCCCCAGGACGCCGGGGCCACCCCACGCTCGCAGCCCTCTGCGGCCAGCAGACCCTTTCCATGTTCGCACGGACACAGCGGAAGCGGAGCAGGCTCCTGGTCGGAAGGCTGCCCCGTGTCACAGCTCTGGGCATGGGACGGGCCAGCGGGGCTGGGGCTGGAGCAGCAGCGAGCTCAGGGCAAGGCCACAGCTCCGGCAGGTGTGGGGGGAGATGAAGGCAGAGCAAATAACTACATTTGGTACAGCCAGGTGTGCCAGGCTGGCCAAAGCTTTGCCAGGAACCTCTCCCACCAGCAAGCCCTCCAGCAAGGTGGCATCGTTCCCTGAGAAAAATGTGGAGCCCCTTCAGCATGAAGGCAGTCAGGATCGTCCAGACACCAGCAAAACCATTTTTTCCTCCTCCTACAAATAACCCGAAATCCCGACCTGTATTTTGTAGCCCTGGCCCGTTACTACAAAGAGTAACCAACGAGCAGGATCTGCAACCGTTTGCAGCAACAGGCCTGGTGCAGGTGCAAGGAGGAGGAGGAGGGCTGAAGAAGGCTGCGGTGGCAGGGGACAGGCCAGAGGACAGTACGTACCATTGTACACCAGCTCGGAGAATTTCAAGGCGAGCCCCCGCTTGATTTTCCGCACTTCCCGGTCCATGGTGAAGGCCTCGATATCTAAATGCGCGTGGTATAGGATCGTTCCCGCTGGGGTCTCATAGATACCTAGCCATTTTTCCAGGCAGGGGGAAAAGCAGAAAAAGAGAGAGAAACGAATGAGACCAAACCTGTCAGCAAATGACAAAAAATAATGACTTGGCTGACAGAAGGAGCTGTGGTCGAGCGCATTCAGTCCCAGCTTGCTGTAAAATGCATCTGTCATTATATTCATGCTGGGGCCGAGACAGTCCACTCCGCACCTTGCGGAGAAAATTTCTAGATTCCCCTCTTTGAAGAGGCACTCTGAGGAGGCTAAATGACAGGGTTTGGGAAGCGATCCCCCCACCGCTACGTGCCCAACGGTCTGCGGCTGAAAACCTGTAATTAAACGAGCGATGCGGGGCACAGGCACGGGGAGCGCGGGGCCCGAGCTACCCTCCTCTCCCCGCCACCGGCGAGAACGAGCACGGCACAAACGAGGATGCCCAGGGCTGCGAGTGCAGCCTCCCCGGGGCTGCCAAGACCCCCGGCCTCCTCCCCATCCTCCCCCTGAGCCCCTCCGGGCTGGGAAGGCACCTTGGTGGAAGGACGTTTAATTTTCACAAGGGGGTGAAGCTCTTGGCAAGCTGGGGCAGACCCACTCCTTTTGTTCCTGCTGCTCGCAGCTCGTTTTCCATACAACGCGTTTACTTCTTGCTTAAATACGGGCAAAAATCCATAGCTGGAGACACAGGCACCTGCAGCAACCATCTTCCATGATGCCCGCTGAGCTGGCACAGGGATAACCTGCCCGTTCCTGCTCTCCACCCTTGCGTCCTCCGCCCGTTGGGTCTTGCTAGCTCATGCCGCAGAGAAACCAGATGTTCTCCCCCAAAACACAAAAATGCTGAATTCAGAAAGGATAAAGCTTAAGAGAAAAGCCACCGCAGCACTCATGCTGCAACAGTGTAGGGCTAGGAGCTGCCTAAGGAACCACTTTGAGTGGTGCCCGATGGCTGGCAGGTCACCGCAGGCCACCCCGTGCCATGCACGGGCAGCCTTGCCCTTGTCCCTGCAACGGGGAGCACCGACTTTCACTGCCAAAATAGCCAACACTCTTCAATAAAGAGAAAATGAAGAGAAAAAACGCTGCAGGTGTCTCCAACCACACGCTAAGCTGCTTTGGGGCACTGAGCCCCTCTGCAGACGCCACCACGTGAGACGGTGCCTGCAGCCCCTGTCCCCTCTTTGGGGGTGAGGGCACCCTTGCAGAATGTGACGCTGCTACCGAGCCTTGTCTGCATCCTCATCCGGGATGAGGACATGGGCTCCCACATAGTGCCCCAGCCCACCCCGTCCCATCCCTGGGGGCTCGGCATGCTTTTTCCCTGTTATTCCTCCGCCAGCCGTGAGGAAACCCGCTGCCGAGGAGCGCGGCCTTTGGCAGGCGGGGGGCGAAGTGACAGCCCCGCCGCCGATGACACAAGAGGCACCTTCAAAGTGACACTCGCAGCCGCTTCAAGTGTCTATTTTCATCTCCCCGTGTTTACAGGAAAAAGACAGAGGTGTCAGCAAAGCAGCCTGGCGAGGCTTCAATCACCCCGTAATTACCACCGGGGCCGGGGGGGCCCTGAGGAGGCAGCTGCCGCCGCTGAAATCTCCTCGTTTGCAAGCGCCGCTGTCAGTTCAACCTCCGTCCGCACAATCTCGCTGCGCTGAGCGAGGACTGTCACACGGGAGGCACAATGTGCCAGCCGACGAGGGGGCTTGAAGGATGCCCCAAACACCTATTGCATTGGAAAACCTCTCCGTGCCTTAGTTTCTCCTCGGTAGAGCAGGCACGGCTGGGGCAGGGAGCTGCCGGTCTCGCGCTTCGTCCCCGAGC
>VZSV01000068.1:3978330-4001771 GCA_013398735.1 Nothocercus julius
CGGCAATAATGAGCCTTAAGCCGCTGCGCAGCCGGGCCGCCCCTCGGGCCGGCTCTTTCTGCGCGCGGCCTTCGCGCGGTCTTGGCCGCTGTCCACCCGGCGCGGAGCCCGCATTGTCGGGGCCGCCGCTGCCCAAAGCTGCTTAGCCTTCAAAATGGGTAGTAATTAGATTAGAACTTCAAATAAATTAACTCGGGGCCGGCTGGGACGCAGGGGAGGGTCTCCTCGTCCGTGGGGAGGATTGGGAAAATGGAGCTGCCGAAGCTCCCGGCGGGATCGGGAAAGGCCCTTGCATGCTGGGGAAGGTGCCTTGGGGACATCCCGGCTGGTGCCCGTCTTGGGGACGGCCACGCGTGGCCTGCCCGGTGGCCTTGCTGGACCGTAGGCATCAGTTCCCGGGAATGGGTGCAGCCAGAGCTGCAAGGATGAGGATGGTGTCAACCCGCACGGGGAAAAGGCTGCTGCGAAGCAAGTGCTTACCCTGCTTGAACTCGATCTCCAGGGTGTCTGGAGCGTCCGGAGCAGCGGCCGGATCACAGGTCTTCGTGTAGAGCCCGGGGGGAGCCGGATTCTGGAGGGAAAGAGAAGTGTGAGGATGGCTGGCCCATGGGCATGGCGTCCCCCAGGCCCATGTCCCCAAGCCCATGGGAACATCATCCCAGACCCCATGGCACCATGTCCCCAAGCCCACGGGAACAGCAGCTCCAACCCCATGGGAACATCATCCCAGACCCCATGGCACCATGTCCCCCAAGGAACGTCACCCCCAGCCCACGGGATCGCGTCCACCCCTCCCGCCCCACGGACCGCACCCCGCTCCAGGGCCGGCACAAAGGCGCTCTGGAGCTTCCCGGGGGCCCGCGAACAAAGGGCTAGAGAAATCAGACAATTTTTCCCCTCAACTTGATCTCATCTTTTTCTTCGACGCCCCCACAGCTGGAGGCGGAATAGCTGCGGGGAAGCAAGTCAGGCAGGAAAAAGTGCGACTTTGGCGGAGTGAGGCAGGTCCCGCGCACGCGCCCCGGCCCCGCGCGCCTCATTCCGCGCGGACCGAAAAAACTAATGACGAGGCCTGACCCCAGCAGGTGCTCTCGTCGCATGGGCTCTTTTATGGTGTCCCCGAGGTTAATACGCACGGGGGGAAAATAGAGCAACAAAGCAAAAACCCATTTCAGAAAGCATCAACCTTTATGTATATATATATTTTTTTCCCTAGATTTAGAGTAAAGAGGCATCTTATCTCTTTTAGAGCTGGCCCCGTGGAGGCTGGGGTGACAGCAGCGAATTGCCGCAATTGAAGCACGCACCAGAAGAGGAGGAAAATGAAAAAATAGGCTTTCCGTCCCAGAAAGCGAAATGCCGAGGGAGCTTGGCAATTTAGCATGGGTCCCTCTCCAGCACCCCAGCTCGGATGGCTGGCATGTACTGGTCCTGAAATGCTTCCAGCCCGTCATTTGGGAATGCGAGAGCCAAATGGGACGCAGAGCACCTGCCCGCATCCCCTGGGATCCATGCAAGGAGGTAGAAGTCACAAAAAGAGCTTTCGACACCCTAGCATGAGTGGAAACCACCCAAAGTCACATAACGCTGTCCCCAAAACCTCCTTGCATTTTCCAAAATCAGGAAGTTTTTAAAGCAGCACCATCCTTTGCTTTTAAGTCAACAGGCCAGGAAGACTCTCCCCTTGGATTTTTAATCTGGGATGTCCAAATATTTCGGTAGCTCCAGGTGGCTCTGCTTGCAGCCGAAGCCTTGCTGCTTTCTGGTCCCAAACATGCACTGACCCAAGGGCAGCATGAAACGCAAGATACGCCCCAAAACACCCAGAAATCTCAGTGGAAAACACCTGCACACTCACATATGGCACAGCGTGGCCTTTCCCCAAACCCATCCTCTACTGCAAGGGCGATAAAGATGCATTTTCCTGCAAAATCCAGGTAGCTGGAGCCTTGAGCTCTGCACGGGGCTCCCCTGCCTTCTCTCTCCTTTTTAAAGTAGAAATTTTCTTCCTTTCAATTCCTTCCCCTTCTCTTCCCTTCCAGTGGGGGAAAAAAAAAAAAAGGCCAAAGTAGAAAACAGGTAGGAAATAGACTAAGAAAGAACAATAAAAGCGATTTTTTTAAAGTCTTTTTTTTTTTTTTTTTTAAAAGGGAAAATTAGTTTCTCTGCAAAAATTTTCATCTAAAATCCAAAGCAGGGAAACAAACTTCTTTTAGGGGGGATTTTCCATTTTCTTATCCAATAAATAGCCAAAAGGCACCATTCAGACCGGTACTGGGTATCCAGCTTGGTCTTGCCAACCTGTCCCGCCTGGTTTGTCCTCCAGGCCACCTGGGAGGTGCTGGAGCCCAGCGAGACTCCCAAGAGACCAGCAGCCTGGGACACAGACAATCCCATGGGGAGTTAATAACCCCCACCGGGGTTATTCCCAGGAACCCATGCATGCCAGCAGAACATCCCAGGAGTTTCTGCTCATTCGTATTTTTGCCCCTTTCCCTGTATTTAAGCAGCAGGTGCCGGCTTGAGCATCCTGGCGGGATGACACAGACTGTGGCTTTTCCATTCGGCAGAACCCGGCCTCTCCTAGCCCTGATCATACTGATTAGCCAGAGAAACCCGCTGGAGATGATGAAAAACTTGGAGTTCAAAAGGAAAGATGAGGCTGGAGGGGGGAGCAGCAAGAAGGGAAGGCGGGGGTCGGAGGGAAAGAAAACCAGAAAGTATTAAAAACTCTTTACTAAACATTGGAAGTCAAAGTCAGGCAGTTTCCAATTTTCTAAGGCAACTATGAAAACCCCTATTAAATAAAATAACTAAATAGAAATAAAAGTGACATTTGGCTTGCATTCCATCATTACGGTGTGCGGCTGTCCGCTTTTTATTCTCCCTCCTAAAAGCACAGTTCAAATGACAAATAGTTTGTTGCAGTGTATCAATGCCTCCTATTTATCCGGCCCCGCAGGGGGGCTCGTCCTGCAATGTCATCTTTAAAGGGGAGAGAGGGGAGGAAAGGAGAGAGGGGAGGAGGGGGGGGGAAGAAGGAAGAGTGTGTGGAAAAGGGAGGAGGGGGGGGAGAAGGCAGCAAGAAAAACGGGGCAAGAAGAGAAGAAATTGGAAGCAAATGGTCCATGAAGTAAACCATGATGCAGAGCTATCGATGCCGCAAATGGTTTATTCATCCGGCTGATATTGTTGTGCCCGGGCCTGAATGAACTCTTTCAGAGTGCCATATGAAGTTAAAGCAAGTAAATTTCTATCTTTCTCCGCATTAGCTGCCTCATTGCCCTTCAATCGGGCCTCACAGAGGCAGAAAATAGCTCAACCATCTGCTTTCAAATCCCTCCGTTTGGCAGCTCTCGGGGGGAGCCGCGCGCCGCTCCGCACCCCGGGCGCTTTTAAGACCTGCTCCGCAAGCAGCACCCCGGGCCTGACCCGTCATCCCGGGATTGGGAAGGGACAGCGCAGGGGACGGCACAAAATTGGCCCTGGAGCCTCCCGTGACAGCACCACATTCCCCACCCAGGGGGCTAAAGGATACCCGGATGGGCTTCGGCAGAGCGGCCCCGTCACTGCTGAACCAGCCCTGTTTTTCAGGATGATTTTATCCTGGAAAACTCCACCCAGGATGTATGGAGGGGTACAAGCACACGGGGAGCAGAGGGACCTGCCACCCCAGCAGGGATTGGGAAGTCCTCAGGAAGGGAGCAGGTCACTCCCTGCATTTCCAGGGACGACACGGGCGACCGACCCGCGTGGCATTAAACGGGCCCCGCGGCGGAGATGATCCCGCTGTGGCAAGCGGGCGACAGCCGGAGCCACGGCGGCCCCGCAGACCCGGGCACAAGGCGCGTGCCAACCCTGAGCAGGACCGCGGCTGCCCGGCCCTGCCTCCCCCTCCTCTGCCCGCGTCGCTCACCAGCGCTCCCGGATCCGGGAGGTCACTCTCCCCGGCATCGTGGATGGCAGGGACATCCTCATAGGATGCAACGGGGTGGCCTGTGCCCACCTGGAGCACTGGGGCAGAGCCACAGCAGCGGCAACTCAAGGAACCATCCCTGGTGCCCTCCATCACCCACTTAATGGCACCTTCATTTCCTGCCCCCAGGGTCTCCCCAAAAGGGCACCCACCCCGTTGCCGCCCGCCACTGCCCACGTGCCGGTGGCGGGACCTGGCCTCCCCGACCACACACGGCCCACCGTGAAATTTCCAATTAGGCTGCAGCCGCCCAGGCCGCCCTCGGCCCCGTAGGCGGCAAGGCGGGAGGTGATGGATTACCTTGGGGTTCTCCAGGATCCCAGCTTCATAGCTGCAGGAGAGAGGGAGAGCTGTGGTTGCAGCCAGCACTGTGCACGCCATCCCGGTGCATTGCCATGGGTTCAGCCTGCCGGAGCCGCCTCCGGGGTGTCCCATGAGGACAGGAGCAAATCTGAGTTCCAGTTCCCCAGGCTGTTACTGGGCACCCGTGGAGGGACTGCTAGGTTGGAGGGGAGCGGAGGTGGCGGGCACGGCTGCCATGGGACACGGACGGCTCCAGGAAGCTGTAGACGCTGGGGCTGGAGCTGCCCGCTGTGGGAGGCCCTGGATGGACAGGGCGCCTCTCTCTCCTCCATCGTCCCCAACGGTGAGAGGCAGCAGCGTGGGTGACCATGGAAAACGGGTCTATGAGGGCACAGGCTCCGGGCACCGGCCCCGCTGGCTGCTCACCTGATGTGCATGAGGTTTTCATCCATGCTCCAGGGCGTCTGGGGAGTCACCGGCACCGGGATCCCGTGTTTCTGCAGAGAGCAGGGCAGCAGCCGTGAGGGACCCCGGGCACACAGTGCCCGTGGCCCCGGCCGCCTCGCACCCAGAGCCCAGATCCCTAACAAGGTCACCAGCACGCTCCATTATCCCCTGACTTCTCAATGGGGGAAATTGCCTGTGAAGACGAGGTGGATGCGTGGGGGAATTAGCGATGGAGGCGACCGAGAGGCAGCAGCCAAGCTGAACTGGGCCAGTGTCCCGCGTGTTGCAGCGGGACCAGGGCAGCTCCACGCGCAATGCAAGCGGGTGCTGCCGGCCACAACACCTCGGTGCAGCCCGGGCGTCGCGGCAGCCCTGGCACCACTGCAGCATCTGAATATTCCTGGAGCTCAGCCACAAACTGGAGCAGGGACTGGGGTGGATAATCATGGAAAGCCAGGACATAAGTTGACCGGCTGGACCCTCCCCAGCAGGAAACCCCTACCTGCTCCCTCATCTCTAGCACTTAACCCCACCATGGATATCAGATGTTTGACCTTAATTAATTAACACAACCAATTAACATTGGGTGCTGCAGGACCCTCTCTTGCCTTCGCTCACACTCATCTCACCTGCGGCTGATCCCAGCTGCTTCCAGACCCAGCTACGTGCAGGGTTGTAGTTTACAGCCACCCATTCCTCCAGTTCCTAACCTGAACCATCCCTGACTGCGGGAGCACTCCAGGAAGGGAGCAAAACACCAGTGAGAATCAGCTTGAGCAGAGCCCCGAATTAAAAAGGAAAGAAAAAAAAAAAGAAAAAAAATCTCAAACACATGTCCCATTCCCCCCCTAATAAAACCACATTGCTCTTAATAACCATCCGAGCTGACACGTTGTTTGGCAACATATGGAAAGCTCTTGCCAACATGCACAGATGGCAATCGCGGTCCCGCGCACGCCAAGGTGGCTTCGGCACCACGGCCACCACACGGCCATCGTGCCAGTCGCCCCACAGCACCCAGGCGGCCTTGGCGGCAGCTATTTAAAACCAAGAGCAATTTTCTGGTTCCTGCGCAGCGCTGCCTTTTGCCTTGTGATTGATTGAGGCGAGTTGTCAAGCATTTCCACGGAGTCGCGAAAAAAGAAAGGTTCCCTGGTGGGCACTTAGGGAACCTGATGCAAAACTTCTAATATGTTTTTATTGCAACTTGTACTTCAAAAAGGAAGGCACAACAAAGGGGAAGGGAGCTGCTTTTGTGCACGGCGCGAGGCGCCGGGCTGGGCCCCGCTCCGGCGGAAAGCGGCTTGCAATTAGCAGCCAGGTAATTACGGGCCTTTGAGAAAGGAGGGAGGAAAAAAAGGAAAAAGAGGAAAGAAAAGCCGGCGCCAGCCCCGTCCCCTACCTCGGCGTAGTCCATCAGCTCACGGCGCCCTGGGAAGCGGCGGTAAAACTCGGGCAGCCTCCACGGCGCGATGACCTGGCACGAGGATGAGGATGGGTGTCCTTCATCCCAACCCGTCGTGTTTCTCACATTTTTTCCCTTATCTCTCCCCAGCGCAGGTCCCCTTAGAAGCCTCCTTTGGTCCCTTCATGGGGCTGGACCCCTGCACTGTGCGGCTGTGGGGCTGCAGCGGATGATTTTGGGCGGCCCCAGGCAGGGCTGGGCAGGAGGGGCCAATGATGCCCCACAGCTCCTGCTGCAATGGGATAAAAAGAAATCCACCCCCAAAAATCAGGCCCAAATTTATCCAAGTTTATCCTTACCTGGATGCCGGGGCACAGCGCGTAGCAGGAGAGCTCGAAGCGCACCTGGTCGTTGCCCTGAAATGCAGGCAGGGGACACATGGGGACAGGCTGTGCCCCGAGCAGGGTGGCATCGCCCTGGTGAGCAGAGTGTGCCCGCAGGGAAGAGCAAGGGTGTGGGGAAAGACACTGCAAAAATCGGTGGGAACTGGTTGAAAAAAGAGTGGGAACGGCCATAGAGGAGCAGGAAGCAGCTCAGATCTGCATTGGGCAGTGCTTCTGCAGGGCTGCACCTCGGGAAACTCCACTCGTGCGAAGCAGGAGATCTGTATTTTTACTCCCTTCTATGGCTCTAAGCTCTGAAACTCCCCAGGGGGGACTGTGTCATTTAAGGTCAAAGCTCTCACCCTCAGAAACAGCCCCACATGGGGAACCCATCGACCTTCCTTTCCCCCACTGCACCCTGATGGGGAGCAGGGAAGGGGCCACCATGAGCTGCTCCTGTATCCTGGAGTGCTGCCCCGTGATGCTGCAATCCCCATCACATCCCGGCAGGCACCCAGAGCAACAGGAGTCATGCAAAAGAAAGCAAAGGAGAAAGAAGAGCAGACACCAGAAAGGACCCTCAGCTCATCATTAAATAGACCTGAAACTTCTTGCTCCTAATTGGCCCATGCTGGGTGAGCCCTGCTAATGAGGCTGTGTCTGGGAAGAGGGAAAGAAGCCGGCCTGGGAGTTATTAGCCTTCCCATGGGAATGGTGCTTGCCAAAGCCACCTTTGCAGCAGCCCCGGGGGGCATACGGACCCCCCTCCCTGTGCCTGGCCTGCAGGATGCATTTACTGCCGGGCTGAAACCCCCCCGGGACAATTCCGCGCATGCGGGGGTATCCGCTCCGTCCCCTTGCAGCCCAAAACGCGCCCATCTGCTCCTGCCGCGGGGCTGCCGCAGATGGTCAGTGCTTGCGATGCTGCGGCTCAGCCGGGGCGGGCTCAGGTTACCCAGAACCTGCCGGCTCTGAGTGCGTAATTCCTTGGAGATGCTGCCGGGGCCCAGCAAAACCTCCCTGTGCACGTCTAGCGCACCCATGTGCCCTCCTTGCTGCAGGGCTGCCCAGCCTGGCCGAGACCCCCTCAGCACCCCGGGCGCCAGAGCCCCCCACGGGATTCCCCATCCTTTGCCAGCTCCCAGGGATGTGTGGGCGCTGCTGGGAGCAGACGGGACAAGTGACTCCCACCCCACTCCTATCCGCATCCCTAACTTCTCTGAAGGCGCCAGCCTTCACCCATCTCCTCCTCCAGGCTGGGACATGGTGGCACGTCCAGGATGGGTGCAGGCTGGGGAGGGCAGAACGGCCACGCTCGCCCTCATCCCGAGCTGCTTCCAGTGGAACGGGGACGGGAATGGGCCACTCTGCAGGGAGAGCCTCCCTTTGCTCCGGATAAAATGGGAATAAACCAGCGTTTTCCCCCCGGGTTGACATTTCTGCGGTCTCTGACTGCCTCTAGTGGCAACCGACAGCCCTGCTGGCAGGGCTGGGGACAGAGGGGACAGCGGGGACCGCAGGGATCCCCGTTCGCGGAGCATCCCGGGCTGCCGCTCACCTTGCCGGTGGCGCCGTGCGCGACGTACAGGGCTCGCTCCTGGCGGGCGATGCCCACCAGCCTGCGGGCGATGCAGGGCCGGGCCAGCGCGGTGCCCAGCGGGTACCGCTCCTCGTAGAGTGCGCTGGCCTGCACGGCCGGCCACACGAACTCCTCCACGAACTCCCTGCGCACGTCCTCGACGTAGACCTGCCGGGGATGAGACGCCACCGTCACGGCGGGGTCTCCCTGCTCTCCCCGGCACCTTCCCAAGTTTGACAGTATCTTTAAAGCGCAGCAGTGAATGTCATGGCACGAGGATTGGGAGCAAGAATTCCTCCCTTTCCTGCACGGCTTTGGTGCAAAGCCTCTAGAAAAGGGTTTCCTCCTCCTCCTCCTCCTCGCCAGGGCGGGGAGTCTGTGAGCTCCCGGGAGACTCCAGCCCTGCAGCAGGAGCGGGGATGCTCAGCGCACGCGGGCACCCAACAAGGGGACAGCGTTACCTTCTTGGCGCCCAGTGCCAGCGCTTTCTTCCGCGCCTCTGCAAAGTCCTCGTTTTGCCCGATGTTGGCCTGGAAGGAAGGGAAAATGAGACGGAGCCAGCAGGAGCCCCAGGCTGCGCTGGCAAGCAGAGGGTCGCTCGGCGCCGGGGTTGCCGCGCTCGGGGCTCACCAGGAAGGCCACCACAGCGTATCCCTGCTCCTTCAGCCACGCCAGGATGCAGGAGGTGTCCAGACCCCCGCTGTAGGCGAGCACCACGGTGCCCTTGGGCTCGGACATGGCGCCGGTGGCTGCTCCTGCGGGCAAACGGAGGGGTTAGTGGAGCGGCCCGGGGCGCTGGCACCAGCGCGAGCAAAGACAGCGGCCCCCAGCACCGTGGGCACTCGGGAATTATCCCTGTGCCCTGGTGGTGCAGCCCCGCGGGGCCAGCTGACCCTTGGCCGGGGATGGGAGGAGCAGAGCCGGCTGGATCCTGTCCCCGCCGCTGCCGAGTCAGCGGGATCCTGCGCCTGCTTTGCAAGCGGGGCCGGCTCCGCAGGCAGCTCCGGCACAGTGCCAGGGATGGATTTACCCGGCACCCATGAGCCAAACTCACCTCGGTGACGAGGAGCAAGGGAGCCAAGCAGCCAGCAGCTACCGGCACCTGGAGCACAGTGCCGGCCCCGCTGGCACCGGGGCTTGTGCAACCAGCACTTCCACACCCTGTGGCGTGTGCCCTGGGTGTGTGCGGAGCCGGGCGCCGCTTCCCACCTCCATGGGCAGTTACGGGAAGGCAAACCAGTTCCTGAAAGGGGCCAGGCCAGCCGGGACGCTGCATCATGCCAGGAAAACTTCCTGCTTTCCCCCGGGCTGGGTCCCCCTCTGTGTCCTGCAGCATCGCTGCTGTGCGCTCGGTTCACGCGCCACCCACCCGGCAGCAGCAGGATTTGGGAAGAAAATCAATTTCTGGAAAAACTTCCATTTGCCTGTGGGGATTTTAGCAGGGGGCCCCAAAGTCGAGCTCCGGAATGAGCCAGGATGATGCTCATGGGCGGCAGCTCCCTGTGCTCTGCAGGGATGCTGAGACAAAAGACACCTTGGGATGGGCAGGGAAACAGGACCCGGCTCCGGCATTTCCAGCTCTGGAAACAAGGCTGGTGCCACCCTGGCTGCCCAGGAAGGGAGAGCCCTGAAACAGCAGAGTTACTTGGTAGTAAATCAAAGCAAAGAGGGGGAAGTGAAGGGGAAGGGCTGGGGACTTTCTGGGCCCTGATTATCATTCTGTTGCAATTTCCTTATGAGCTAGGCAGCTTTTTCCCAGAACAGCCCTGCTTGCGCTGCCTGGCGGGAACACTGCGCTTTTGTTGCTAAACCCCAGAAAAGTGAAAGAGAGAAGAAAAAAAAAACATGACACTTTGGCAAGTGGTGGAAACGGCTGTCCCAGCCTGCCTGGCAGAGCAGCCCATGCCCGGCCGAGCACGGCTGTTCCCGGCGGGGAGCAAACGGCCGGACTTGGTGCAGTCCCGGAGCATCCTCCTCCTCCTCCCTTACAGCCGGCACAGGCAGGTGGAGCCGCGTGGGGACGGTCCCTGCACTGTCCCCAGGCCATGTGCTGCCCGTGGCCGGGCACAGCTGGGACCGCATGGATTGGGGGACACTTTGCTCCCTTTGGGTGCTCCCATCACCTGCATCTCCCCCTGCTCAGCACCTGGCCTCTTTCCACCAGGAAGAGCCTTGTCCCGGATGGGATGCGTGGGAAGAGCGGGGAGCTGCAGACTGGGCACCTCGGGGCCAGAGCTGGGGTTTTTGTGGTGTCCCTGAACATCGAGTACCAACTTCAGAAACTATTTGGGCCCCATCGCAGGGAGGCTCAATAGTGCTGCCCCTGCCGCGTCCTGCCACCCTTCCCAGGGCTGAACACTGCAGCCTTCCTCCTCCTCCTCCTCCTCTGAGCCCTGCGGGGAGCAGCTCTGCAGAGCAAAGAGGGCACAGCTGGAGCTATGGGATGGGTGATGGGGGGAGCAGCTCCTCCTGCCCCCAGAGTGGGACCAAAATGGCCTTTGGGGCAGAGCCCTCACCCTGGCCCCACACGTGTGGGCCTCGTCCTGCTGCTGCTGACCGCAGGCCCCCGCGCCAGGGTCCAGCTTTTGGTCGCTGGACATTGCCCCGACAACGTTGTCCCATCCAGACAGTCTCCTCCTCGGCTCCAAGGCCACGCAAGGAAGAGTCTAAAGACCAGGGATTAAGGAAAAAAACAGGATAGCGCTGGGGGCAGCCCCCTCCCGCAGCAAGGAAACGCAAACCACCTTCTTCAAACATTATTTATCCACAAAAAAAACTTTACTGGGGATAAAACCAGAAATAAATAAGTGTCCATAGAAAATGAGTGATTAAAGAAAAGAAAAAAAAAAAAAAAAGAATTGAAGGTAAGAGTATGAAAATATCACTAAGTGGTTAGTTCCCCGTGCTCTCCCTTGTCCCTGTCACCCCCTCTGCTTGCCCCGGTGGCCTCCCTATCCCCAGCCACCAGAATGTCCCCTCCAGCGCTACCAACCAGGGCCACGGCCAGGGGGCTGTGGTCACCACTGCCCCCAGGCCGCCCGGCTCCCGTCAGTAGGGGTATGGCGAGATGGAGATGAGGATGACGAAGAGGCTGCACGGGCGCCGCACGCCGAGCGGCAGCGCCTGCACGTCCAGGCGGTGGGTGCCAGGCGCGGGGAGCGGGCGCAGGGTGGACACGACGGCGCGGCCGCTCTCGTCGCGCATGGTGAAGGGCGCTCCAGGCTCGCGCTGCAGCAGGCTGAAGGCCACAGTGCCATTGCGCAGGGCGGCCCTGCGGGCGAAGGCGACCATGTGCAGCACGTCCCGGTCGCCCGCGATGCCCCATGGCAGCGGCAGCAGCTTGTACTGCAGCGTGGCGGCGCTGCCAGCGGCACAGGCCGGCACGCAGCGGTGGAAGCAGAGCCTGCGCGGGATGCGGCCAGTCAGCGGCAGCCCCGAGCGCTGCCCCCGGCCCCGCGGGGCGCCCGACTCACCCAGAGCTGGTAGCCGGCCGGACATGGCACCTCCACGCACTGGGTGCCTCCGCGCGTGTTGAAGCAGAGCTGCCCTGCGCTGCAGCGCCTGCTGCCCTCGGCGCACTCGTCCACGTCTGCGGCACAGCAGGGGCAGTGGGAAAGGGGGGCACAGAAGGGGACCTGTCGCCCGGCTCCCCCTGTCTGCTCTCAGCCCCACCAGGGCAGGATCAGGTCTTCAAATCCCAGCCTGGGCACCTTCTTCCCTGGCCTAGGGGCAGGGATGCTGGAGCATCCGAGATGCTGAGCCCAGGAATATCCCTTAAGCTGCTCTGCTAGGAGAAAGACCCTGGGCTGGGCTGCACGCTACGGGCAAGGGGACAAAAACCAAATGGCACCAGGGACAGGGTTGGTGCCGAGGAGCAGAGGCCGAGGGAGGGGACACATGGCAGCTCCCACTGACCGTGGCAGGTCCTGCCGTTGGGCAGCAGGCGGTACCCGGCGGGACACGTGCACCAGTAGCTGCCCTCGCTGTTCCTGCACTCGTGCTGGCACTGGTCCAGCATCTGGCACTCGTCGAGGTCTGCAGGGACAAAAGGGTGAGTCCCTCCTGTCCCCTCCAGCCCCTGCCATGGCATGGCCAAACCCAAGGGCAGAGATAGGAGACGCAGCACGGAAAGGAAGGGATGGAAATAAGGAGCCTGTGGTTTTTCAGGAGGCTTACAAACTCCTCGCCCAGGCCTGCACTGGCAGCATTGCCCCCCCTGCTGCGCACTCACCGCTGCAAGCGCCGTTCCTCCTGATGAAGCCCGGCGGGCGGGGGCTAGGGGCCCGGTCCCCTGGGGGCCACCGAGGAGCTGTGGGGAGAAGGAGCGGCCGTGGGGGGGGATGCTCGGCCGGTGCACGGGGGCCCTCGGCTCACCGCAGGACCTGCCGTCGGGCAGCAGGGCCGTGCCAGGCGGGCACAGGCAGGCAAAGCTGCCCGGGACGTTGCGGCAGGCAAAGGCGCAGGGCCGGGGAAGCTGCAGACACTCGTTCACGTCTGGGGAGGAGAGCGCAGCTGAGGGGCAGCCCAGTGGGGACACTGAGGCTGGGAAGCGCCCGGCGCTCTGTACCCCATCGTGGCCCTGGCTCGTACCCAGGCACGGCCGTCCAGCACCCTGCGAGCGGTAGCCGCGAGGGCACCTGCAGCGGTAGCTCCTGGGCACGTTCTCGCAGAGCTGGGGGTCGCGGCAGCCGTGGGAGCCCTGGCTGCACTCGTCCACATCTGAGCAGGATGGGGGAACAGGGGATGTCACCGCGCTGGGGCCGAGGCTCAGTCCCCTTCATGTGCCCACCACATGCACGTTGGTCAGGAGAGCCGCAGTGGTGCTGGGCAGCCCCACACAGACCCTCGCAGCCCCCAGGTGTGTTAATCAGGGCCCAGAGTGGTACTAAGAGCCCTCATGCAGCCCCCAGCCTAGGAGCGCATCCCCCCCTTGCAAGGGCAGGATCGTGCGCTTCAGCAGTCGTGGTCAGCTCGAGCAAAGGGCAAAGTCCCCCTGCTTCCCTCAGGACTGCTGTGCTGGCATAGCAGGGACATGGCCCTGAAGGGGACCCTCCAGACCCAGCACAGCTCCCCACCCTGGGGAAGGGTCGGTACCGGTGCAGTAGAGCTGCTGAGGCCCCAGGATGAATCCCGCCGGGCACTGGTCTCCGCTGGCCTCTGGGAAGCGAGCAGAGAGCGCCGGGAAATGCATCGCTGTGCAAACTGCGATCATGCCACCGTCACCCCCGCCCCGCAGAGACACTACCTGCGTCGAGCGCGGCGCGGAGCTGGAAGAGCAGCTCCTCGGCAGCAGCGTCGAAGGTGGCTGCGAGCGCACGGGCCCGCACGCGCTGCACGCGCAGCGGCTGCCGGCCCCGCGTTGCCTCATACGCGATGGAGTGGGTGCAGCGGGCCTGGGCGATGAGCCCCCCCCTGCACGAAGCTCTGCACCGCCTCGCCGTGGAGCTGCCCCAGGCCCGTCTGCACGTAGCGCTCACTGAACTCCTTCGGAAAGAGCGGGATGCAGCTCGGATCAGGGCCTGGGAGAGCCACAGGGCTCCCGGGGGTGGGGGGGTCCCCTCGTGATGGTGGGGACAAAGAGGAGGTGGCAGCACCTGCAGCTGCAGCGCCCCAGCCTCAGCAAGGTACTTGGGCACGGAGCCACTGACGATGGTGTCGAGCAGCAGAGCGCCGGTGCCGTCCAAGCCGCGGGCAGCGTGTGTGATGTGCAGGAGCTCCCCTGCCGGGATGGGACACAGCGACGGTGGCATCCCCACGAGACACACAACGCCCCAAGAGGCCATGGGGCTTGGCTCAGTGCCAGCAGGGATGGGTGGCATGGGGGACACAAAGGCTAAGCCAGCCGGGACTGGTGCAAGAGCCCCCAAAACTCCTGTTTCTTCTTGCAAGGGCGATGGTGGAGAGAGCTGCGCGCTGGCCTCTACGTGCAGACACCTGCCCATGACCCGCGTTGCTGGGCTCATGCCACGTGGCTTTGCCTTGATGCAACACCAGGCATGGTCCCAGGGGAGCCACATCTCCAAGAGCATCTTGATCCCTAGGGAACCTGGAACACATCTTATCCCAGCCATTTCTGCACCCAATATTTGAGACACCATCAGCCTGGAGATGCCATGGCCATCAACATCTCCCAAAGCCACCAGCTCAAGTGCCCAGGGCTGCCCCAGGACCGCAGTGGCCCCGTGTCCCTCACCTGTAGCAAACTCCACCTGCGACTCCTGCCTGAAGGTGCCCTGGGTCAGCAGGAAGCCGCTGTGGATGTCCCTGCCGGTGAAGGACCAGTACACAGGGGTGATGACGGCCACGAGCACCCGCATCAGCGGCCCTGGGAGTGGGAGCCAGCGCAAGGCATTGACACGGAGCCAGCAGCCTCCCAAGGAGGCACCGCTGTCCCCCCAGTGCCCAGGAAGGTAGAAGGGGCCCACGCAGCCACCACGTACCCATGGAGGGTGGGATGCTCCGGATGCTGCTCCGCACGTCGGCCGTGCCAGTGCGGGGATCCTCCAGCACGCTAGCGTTGAGAGTGGCGGCACTGAACTCCTGGGCGTTGATGATGCCGACAAGGCTACCCTGCACACAACATGGCTCTGCTGGGGAAACAGTGTCCCAAAAACCACTGTTGGGAGCTGCTTGCACTAGCAGCGAGGATGCAGTATCCCTGCGGGATCATCCCTAGCGGGGAGCATCCCTGGCAGAACATCTCTGGGGGAGCATCCCTGGCAGAACAGCTCGAGGGGGAGCATTCCCACCAGCTGCAGGCGCAGCCCCAGACCCAGCAGCTCCACGCTCACCCTCCAGCAAGAGCGCAAGGCTCCCAGTGCTGCTACTTGCTCCGGTGTGCAGCTCCCTGCAGCAGCAGCAATGCTGCCACCCCGGACACCTTAATACCATACACGGTGGGGCTAGAAGAGGTGCGGAAAGGATGTGGGAGCCCTAGCCCTGTTACCCGCCCCAAAGCCTCCTCGTAACTGTGAGGAAGACGCCCACCTCGCACAGTCAGGAAGGCCTGGGCGACGTCATAGCCGAGCGAGTTGCGTGCGTGGCAGATGTAGCTGCCCGCGTCCTCGGGGCGGGCGGCGCGGATGAGCAGCATGGCGTTGGGCAGCACGCGGGCGCGCGGGCCCTCCTGCAGCGCGGCACTGTCCTGCCGCCACTCCAGCGAGGGGGTGGGCTCCCCCCGCGCCTCGCAGTGCAGCAGCACCCGCTGCCCCGCGCCCACCGCCGTCACCCGCGGACGCACCTGCACCCACGGCGCACCTGGGGAGAGAGCGGAGCCGGTTCCGGGCCACGGGCACCGGTTGCATGGCCCAAAATCCCTGCCCACGTTGTGCTTCTCCATCTCTTTTCCCCTCCCCATTCTCAGCCGACCTCCCTCTTTTGGGTTCTCCATCCCTATCAGCAATGAACAGGCAGGGACCTAAAACACCCCTTCCCTCCCAAACGAGGGTGCAAAGCAGGCAGCACTCACTCTGCAGCACCAGCGTGACGAGCTTGGCCGCCGAGCCCTCCTCGTTCTCTGCCACGCACCGGTACTGCCCCGCATCAGAGTCCTGGCAGGGTTCACACTGGTGTCAATATGGAGGCCTGTCCTACCCACCACGGGATCGGACAGACACCAAAGAAGCCACAAGAACAAGCTCTGCGGAAGAGCACAGCCCCAGCAGAGCCCCGACGGAACTCGTGCCAGAGCTGGCCCCGCAGTTCTGCCCTCGCCGGCGGCCCCACTCACCGCGGTGCCGCGGATGAGCAGGGAGCCGTTGTGCAGCTGGCGCAGGCGCTGGCTGGGGGCCAGCAGGACCCCATCCTTGCTCCAGTGGACCAGGGGCACCGGGTAGCCCTGGGCCTCGCAGGGCAGCAGGGTCTGGCCTCCGACGGGCTCCACGTGGTAGGTGCTGGGCTCCCCCTGCACGACGGGCGCCGCTGGGGAAGGCAGAAGGTGGGAGAGCGCCGGGGGTGGCCGCATGGCTCTGAGCACCCCAGCGAGCGCCTACCTCGCACGTGGACTGTGCTGGCGGCGCTGATGGCACCGGCGCTGTTCTCGGCCCGGCACACATAGATGCCGCTGGCGGTCGCGGTGACAGCGTCCCGCTGCAGCGCGCTCCGGCCGCTCTGCTCCCGCACGCCGGCTGCAAGGAGAAGACGGCGTCAGGGCACGGAGCAGCCCACTGTAGCCCTATGTGCGGCCCCAACAACATAGGAAAAGACCAGGAGGGAACCCAGCACGACGTGGTCCCTTCAAGATAGTGGTGGGTGGGCTCTTCCTCCACGCTCAGCACCCTCCTCCTCCATCCCTCCCCACGCACCAGTGACGGGCTGGCCGTTGGCTGTCCAGGTGAGCCCGGGCTCGGGGTTGCCCTTGGCGGCACAGAGCAGCTCCAGCCGCTTGCCTCGGCTCAGGATGAGGTCTCCAGGCAGCCGGGTGAAGACAGGCAGGGTGTGCACGGAGAGCTGGAGCTGACGGATGGCTTTCCTGGCTGAGTTTGCCGCCGTGCAGGAGTAGCTGTAGGCATCCCCTTCCTGTGGAGGAGAGCGGGCGGGAGCAGAGCAGCACCAGGACCCGCACTGTAGGGCACGCCAGCCGCCCCACGTGGCCCGAGGTGCTGCATGGGGCTGAGCAGCACCCACACCAGCAGACATGCTTCCAAAAATAGCGAGGAGACCCTAGTGCCAATGAGAGCAGGTCCTGCTAGCCCCAACCCTGCAGGGCACGGGATGGCCTAGACCTTCTCCTTGCAGGCCAAATCTTCTCGCAAGCACGCTGGCCTTTGCAGCGTGCTGGGCTGCGGGAGGCCGTGCCGGTGCCCACGCATACCTGCACGTCCCGGAGCAGCAACTCGCCAGAGGGCAGCACGGTGGCCTTGGCATCGCGGCTCCGCACTGGGGCTCCCTCTCTGCTCCAGGACACACGGGGCTCGGGGATGCCCCGGGCCGCGCAGGGCAGCCGGGCTTCGAGTCCCTCCAGCACTGCCAGCTCCGCGGGGCCGGGCACAATGGCTGGGGGCACTGCGAGGGGCGGGAGGGCTGAGACGGCAGCAGCTGCAGGGGGCTGCACTCCGAGCCCTGAGCATCCCCCGTGCCCGGCTGTGCCACCCGCGCAGCCCCAGGCAGCGCCTGCAGCAGCGTCATGGGCTCACCTTGCACGATGAGCCTGGTCCGTCCCGACGCGGTGCCCGAGGGGTTCTGCGCCACGCACAGGTAGACGCCAGTGTCCTCCTCGGAAGCACGCGGGATATGCAGCCGCCCATTGGGGAGAACCTCTAACCCAGGCCCTGCTGGGGGGCAGCACCAGCGAGGGCCAGGACAGAGCAGGACCAGGACCCTGCCCTGCTCATCCTAGGGCCACCAGGGCTTTGTGGGGCCCTCACCTCTGGGGAGCGGAACACCCTCCTTCTGCCAGGTGATGGCCGGTGGAGGGATGCCGCTTGCCTCGCAGGGTAGCACCGCACTGGCATTGACCATCACCATCACCATGCCGGGCAGCGGCTTCAGCACGGGGGGCTCTGCAGCGGAAGGAAGAGGGGGACACACGGTCGAGGCTCATTCCCATCCCTGCAGCCGCACAGCGGCCCCGGTGCAGTGCCCGTGCCATGCACGGTGAGCAGGAGGCGCTTGCGCGCGGCGCCGGCAGCATTCCTCACCATGCAGGTGTAGCAGCCAGCGTGCCCGGGCAGCGCCTGATGGATCTCCAGAGCATCTGGCGAGGCAGGGAGAAGAAGGGAGGCAGGAGGAGCAAGTGGACAGGGGGCACGAGGCCCTCCTGCTGTCGTGGCCCCCCATACCTGTGGGCAGGTCGCGGTAGCCGCCGCCGCGGCGTGCCAGCGCGGCCCAATCCTTGCTCCAGGACAGCGCCGGCGGGGGCACGCCGGAGGCATAGCACGTGAGCACAGCAGGGGACAGCCGGGCGACCACCACCTCCGTGACGTCGTCGGCGATGGTGGGGGGCACTGGGGAGGGCGGTGGGACAGGGCGGTGAGATGGGCCACGTAGGGCAGAGCTGTTCCCAGGGCACGGCGGGGCGATGCTCCCATCTCCCCTGTTGTTCAGCCCTGTTCCCAGCGGGGATCCCCCCAAGCCGCACCATGCAAAACACGGCACCTCATCCCTGGGAAGCGGCTTTCCACAGCACCACTGGGAGCTCACCGTGGACAGACACGAGGAAGAGCTTGCGGGCCTCACCGGCGGCGCTGGTGGCCACGCACTCGAAGGTACCCTCGTCCTGCAGGCTGGGGCTGGCGAGCAACAGCGAGCTGGAGGGCTGCAGCCTGCGGCGGGAAGAGCGCGTTGGCCATGGGGAGCGCGCTGGGACACGCGGCCACCAGCATCGCTGTACCTGTAGGTGCCAGGGGGGATGTGCGGGTTCAGGGGATGGCCGTTCTTCACCCAGGTGACGCGGGGCTCAGGGGAGCCGGTGGCTTCGCAGGGCGGCGTGGCCAGCTGCTGCTCCAGCACGGTGATGCTGGAGGGCCCAGGGGCGATGGCAGGAGGGACTGCAGAGGAGCATGAGGAGGATGATCGCTTGCGGACCACCACGCATTGGCAAGCCATGGACAGCGGTGCCTTGGCCCAACCTCCCAAGGGGCTCGTGCGGTGGGAGGCAGCGCAGACAGGCTCCAAGCAGCCCGTGAGCCCCCAGGACCCGGCTGGCTCCTCTGCCTACCCAGCACACGCAGGTTGAGGCCTTGGCGGGCAGAGCCGGCAGGGTTGGAGGCTACGCAGAG
Source organism: Nothocercus julius (assembly GCA_013398735.1). Classification (NCBI taxonomy): domain Eukaryota; kingdom Metazoa; phylum Chordata; class Aves; order Tinamiformes; family Tinamidae; genus Nothocercus; species Nothocercus julius. The sequence goes on from VZSV01000068.1 coordinate 3,997,142, forward strand.
GTAGTGGCCTGAATCCTGGGCCCAAACAGGGTCTATGTGCAGGGAGCCCCCCGGCAGGAGCTGCAGCCTGTGGGAAGGATAGCAAGCCCTGTAAGGCTCGTTGGGCTCCTCCACAGCCGAGCTGCACCCACCACCAGCAGCATCCTGCTCCTGGCATGTTGAAACGCCCATGGATGCGGAGGTTGGCATGACCAAGAGCTGTCTCAGATGCTGCAGAGCCCTGTACCTGCCGCTCCCGTGGAGAGACAGGGGCTGCCCGTCCTTCCGCCACGTCACCTGCGGCACAGGCCACCCCTCCGTGTGGCAGGGCAGCACGGCAGAGCCGTTCCTGGGCACACTCACCGCCTCGGGGCTGGGCTGGATCCCTGGGGGCACTGCGGCATCACCAGGGACAGAAGGACAATGCTTAGAAACAGAGTGCAGGAGATGAAGAAATTCAGCAGTGCCCAACTCCCCTTTCCTGTTACCCCATTATCCTATCCCTAGGGGACCCCATAGGAATACACATCGCTGTAAGGAAGGCGAATCTGACTAGCACCAGCCCCCAGCATGTGCAGGAAGGGCCATGGCGCATTGCTCACCGTGAACATCCACGTGGAAGCGCAGGCTGGTGCTGCCCAGCGCGTTGCTGGCGGTGCAGCTGAACTCGCTGCTGTCTGTCCGCAGCAGCGCCCTGAGCCGCAGGAAGCGCCCGCCGTCCAGCACCCGCACGCGGGCATCCTCCTGGCAGACCCAGAGAGCCCCCGTGAGCAGCGCTGCCCCGGCACCTGCCCGCCCGCCGCCAGCAGCCCGCGCTCCTACCTGCAGCAGGGAGCCCTGCCACTGCCACTCGATGTGCGGAGGTGGCACCGCGGCCGCCGGGCACTCCAGGGTGAGCAGCTCTCCTGCCGGGACTGTGATGTTGCGAGTCTCCTCCGCACCTGTGATGCTGGGGGGTGCTGTGGGACACGTAGGACAGGGTACACCTTGCTCTGAGCTGGGCACGGCCCCTTAGCTCCTGGCTTGCCCTGCCTTCACCCCGGGATGTGCCACCTCACTGGTCCCAGGAGCCACAACCATCCCACCCCATCGGGCTCCGCCCTCTCCCCCGCGGCCTCTGGGGTTGACACTACCTTGGGCCTGGACATGGAAGGTGCCACTGTCCTCACCGGCAGGGCTGGTGGCCAGGCAGGTGTACAAGCCAGCATCGGCCACCTGCCAGAGACCCAGAAATGGAAAATGGATGGAAACGCAAGGAGATGAAAGGAGAAGGTGGGTGGGGAGATGGGACAGGACCTCGGCATGCTCTATCCGCCAGGTGCTCTCATTCCCTGCTGCGAGTTGGGGTCCGGCCAGCAGGCACCCATCCTTCTCCCAGGTGACGGTGGGCAGAGGGACACCCGTCACCAGGCACGTCAGCTCCAGCGGGGCGCCCACGATAAGCATCTCAACCATGTGTGTTGGGATCTCGACCTGGGGCGGCTCTGCAAGGCATGGGGTGTGCGGTGAGGGGCTTTCACCCCACAGACGCTCCCGAAAGCGAGCGGGAGGACACGTACCCATCACCACGAGGCGGAAGCTCTGGCTGGCTTCACCCCCCTCGTTCGTGGCCAGGCAGGAGTAAACTCCAGCATCCACCAGCCCCACGGCCTCCAGGCACAGCCGTGAGCTCGTGCCATTGCCCCCCGGCACCAGGGGCTCCCCGTCCTTCAGCCAGCTCAGCACAGGTGCTGGCTAGCCGGTGGCATCGCAGGTGAAGGTCACCTCGGCACCCGCCATCACCACCTGCTCCTTGTCGCTCTCCGGGGTCACCTCCAGCACAGGGGGCACTGGGGAAGGAGCGGGATGGATTAGGGGATGAGGAAGCAAAGCTGGGTCCTCATCCCTAGGATGCCTGCAGGAGATTGGGAATCCCCAGGAGCAGGTTGACCTCCTCTAGAGGGTGACCCCCTATGAGAAGGGGGACTTGTCACCATCTCGGCTCTCTTCCTCCTCTCCTTTTGACCTACACCATACAAAAAAACACCCCAATGCCCAGCAGCATGCGTGGGGCTGTGGACTGGAGCTGCGCTCTACAAGGAGTACTGGTCCTGGGACTGCCGCAGCAGTGGCCACCCACCACCCTGCTCTGCTTGCCTTGGTAGACCCCGAAATCCCAGCTCCCCCGTACCCTGGATGTGCAGGACAAAGCTGCGGTCGGCCACCCCGGCCTCGTTGGCAGCCACGCAGGTGTAGAGTCCAGCATCGGCCACCTGCACCGGGGAGATTCTGCACAGCGAGCAGCAGCATAGGAGATGAGGAAAAGGAGGAGGCATCAGCCCCAGGCATCCATCCTGCTCCTGGCAGCCTTCAGCACAGCAGGGCGTGGAGACCCGTCCAAGATCCACATATGAGGATGAGCCCTCTGCTTACCGGAGCGTGCGCCCGGCTGAGAGCAGGCGGACACGGGCCGAGAGGCTGAGGGGCAGCCCGTCCTTGAGCCAGCTCAGCTTCAGGGGCCCGGAGCCCCGTGCCTGGCACTCCAGCATCACCAGCATGCCCAGGACACCGTAGAGCAGCTCTTCTGTGCCACCGCTCTCAATGGACGCGGGAACTGGGGGAGGAAAAGGGAGTGAGGAGGCAGCAGCGGGGCAGGCGGCAGAGCCCCGCGCCCTGGCCTCGCTCACCCAGCACACTCAGCGTGTGTAGCCGCGTGTCTTCGCCAGCACCGTTTCGGGCCAGGCAGGTGTAGGCGCCTGCGTCAGCAGCCTGGAGCCCCTCGAGGAGCAGAGAGCTGCCATCTGGAGCCAGTCTGTGTGGGAGGCCCAGTCGGTGAGCACAGGGATGCTCCGAGATCACCCCAGTGTAGGTACCACACTCAGGGGATGCTGCAGGGCCAGGTACGTGCACCAGATTTCAGGGTGGTCCCTGTCCAGGCTGGCCCCATGGGGACTCACCGGGCACGTGATGGGGGCTGGAGCCCCAGGGGCTGCCTGTCCTTCAGCCAGGTGACCTGGGGGGCAGGCTGCCCCTCAGCATGGCACTCCAGTGTCACCCCGCTGCCCTCCAGCACGCTGTGCTCGCTGGGGACCCCTGCGCTTGTGGTCCGGGGAGCCACTGCGCGGAGAAGAGATTAAGGTCAAGGATGAGGAGGAGGAGAAAGACTCCCCGGGCCATGTGCCCCTGTGAGGAGGGTTTTCTGGGGATGCTGGACGCCACGCCAAGCCCTACCTCGCACCAGCACCAGGAAGTCCTTGCGTGCCTCGGCACTGTGGCCACGTGCCAGGCACGTGTAGCGGCCCTCGTGGAAGGGTTGCAAGGGTCTGAGCTGCAGCTGAGGCCCCCGTGCCACCAGGCCCTGCTCCGGGCTGCTCTCTGCAAGGAGATGGAGCAAGGGGGACAGGGGCTGCAGCGGCTCTGCCCCACTGAGCCCTCCCCAGGACCCCCTGGCCCCAAGACCCAGGCAGGAGGACAGGTGAAAGCAAAGGCTGGGCTGCGGGGAGGCAGCGTGTCTGCACTGCACCTCTCTGGGGCTTCAAGGGCATGAGCCACCAGTATGGGGACAGAGACCACTGCCTGGTGCACAGAGAGCTCCCTGCCTCAGAGCCTGCACCCAGATCCCTTCCTTTAACCTCCTCAACAACTGTGAAGCCTCTTAAAAGCAGGTAGAAGAAATGCCAGCACTTTTGCATCCTCCCTTTTCTGCCCTGGACCCGTGCCATGCCCTGCAGCACCCAGACCAGGTGCTGCTGTCTCCCCATTGGATTGCAAATAGGGAAACTGAAGCAAGATCAGAGCCCATGGCAGCATCCCCCAGCTCGTACCCAGCGGCTGCCCGTCCTTCAGCCAGGTGATGATGGGTACGGGCTCGCCAGTGACTTCACAGGTGAGGATGAGAGGGGTCCCCAGGGCCGCGTCAAGCGTCTCCTGCTGCGGGTCCTCGATGCCTGGGGGTACTAGGGGAAGGAGGGAGCAACAGTGCTGGGGTCTGCGAGCGCAGCACGGGCACTGTGCTGTCCTGGCATGCAGGAGCCTCCACCGCTGCTGTGAATCCAGCAGCATCCTGGCTCCCTACGTAGTGGGAGCATCTCCATCCCGACACAGCAGAAGCATCGTGAAAGCAAGTGGTTGTTGATGATATTCCCAAAGGAAAAAACATTCCTATGTTTGGATATTCAGGGGGCTGCTGGTGCATTTATCTATCTATACACAAGCCTAGTTTTCTGTCCCTTGGACACTGTCCTTGGACAGTGAGTACAAAGGTCTGCGCCACTTCTCCCACGGTGCCAGCCACCCGGCAGCTGTAAAGCCCTTCATTCGAGGCCTGGCAGAGGGAAAAGAATGCAGTTACACCCAGCACAGGCAGAGCAAGACGGACACCCGTCACAGGGCAGCTTTACCTGCACGTTTTCTATCTCCAGCCTCCGGCCTGTTGGCAAGATGCGGCCACTATCCCCTGCCAGAAGCTCCTAGCCATCCCTGTATCAGGTGATGGTGGATCCCAGCTGTTCCTCCAGGTTACAGTGCAGGACGGCCGTGTTCCCAGCCTGCACAATCACAGCTGGCTCACGGCGCACCGAGCAGCCCGAGCAGCTGCGTGCAAGGCCTATGGAGCCCACTAGGGCCAGTACAGGTTCCGCAGATGCCCTAGCGGGGCTCAGAGAGCCCGCCC
>VZSV01000662.1:5140-15336 GCA_013398735.1 Nothocercus julius
AGAGCAGGTGGCTCAGGGCTGCGTCCAAGCGGGTTGGGAAGATCTCCAGAGAAGGAGACTCCACAGCCTCCCTGGGCAGCCTGTGCCAGTGCTTGAGCACTTTCAGTGCTAAGAAATTTTTCCTTAAGTTCCTGTGGAACTTTTGGTGCTTCAGTTTGTGGCCATTTCTTCTTGTGCTATCACTGGCCACCACTGAAAAGAGGCCAGCCCCGTCCTCCTCCTTCCCTGCCCCGAGGTGTTTATAGACCCTGATTGGGTGCCCTCTCAGCCGTCTGTTCTTCAGAAGAGAATGAAGGTGGGCGAATAAAGAGAATTCAGTTTTTCAGAAAACAAGACGCGCTGAGAAAGGTGTGCGCAAAGCAGCAGTATGGCAGGAAGGGGAGCCGCAGCGCGGCTGACGCGCTCCTTCCGTCCCCACTCCGTCCTTGCCCAGGGCCGGGGAAGGCAGCTCGGCACGGGGAAGGTGCCCGGAGCCGGGGCGCCCGCTCGCTCCCGGCTGCGCCCGCTCGCCGGGACGTGGCGGCACCGGGGCCTCCCTGAGGACACAGGAGCGCCGCTCGGCGCCCTAGAAAAGCCAGAAGCTGCAGCTGAGGCCTCGATCCTGCCTTCGAGCCACCGGCATGTGCGGAGCAGCGAGGGAGCGCGGGGAGCTGAGCCCGCCCGCGAGGGTGCCGGGTCCGGGATCCCAGGGGGCTTCCATGGCCCGCAGGGTCGTCCTGAACGGAGTCGCCGCTGGAAGGCAGCAGGAGCTGGAGCTCCCTGCCCTGCTCCGAAGCCGCTTCCCTGCCTCGGTACCGCGGGGCTCTTCCCGCCTCGCTCTGCCCAGCCGGGCTCTCGTTGCAGCCGTCCCAGGAGAGCCCGTGTTGAGACGCGGTGCTCGAGGCCGGCGCCGTCCCTGGCAGCAGGGAGCTCCGGTGCCCGCGGCGGGAGGAGCTGGCGGGTGCCTTGCCCGGGGCGGCCGTAAAGCCCTGGAGGCGCCGGAGCGTCTGTCGCCACCGCGCACTGCAGCCGCCCGCTCTCCTTTGGGCAGTCCATGTTTCTCTTACGGCAAAACCGGCTGTCCTGCAGCTGGGATCTGCTGGCAGGTCCCCTGAACGTGTCACCGCGGCGAGCTGCAGGCGCATCCGCCTCCGTCACCTGCCTCGGTCCCCTGCGTCTGGGTCCCGCCGCGGCGCCGGCCGCGAGCCAAGCGCTGCCCTCTTCTTCCCGCAGTGTTCGGGATGGTGCCTTTCCTGAACTCCATCCTCGGGACCATGCTGCCCATGCTGGGGATGGCCAAGCAGGACTCCATGAAGTCCGTGTTCTGCTACGGTGAGGCTCCCTCGCGGCGTCGCGTGCGGCGCCCCTGGCCGGCGGAGACCCGGCCCGAGGACTGTGCAGGACGGGCCTTTCCTGGGGAGCTGGGGGGGGACAGAGCTGCCACCTCGGGGGCGCGGGCGTCCGGAAAGGGCCGTGTCCAGCGCAGAGCCGCTCTCTGCGCCAGCTCCATCGCCCGGGGAGCAGCAGGATGCTGGGGCCCAGGGCCTCCCTGCTCCGCACGCGGGGCCAGCGGAGCCTCCCCGGCACGCCCGGCCCTGCTACGTTGAGCTCGGAGCAGGGAGAGGAGAAACCGCGGGGAGCGGGCGCCAAGGTCAGGCCGTCACTGCGCGCGCAGCGTCCTCCCTCGGCGGCCGCAGCGGCGCCTCCGTGTCGCCCTGCGCCGTCTGCGCGGCCGTCACCGCCTCTCCTGCCCCCTCTGCTGCGCCGGCCTCCTCGGGCCGCGCTCTGCAGCTCCCGCCCTGCTCTTCCTCCCCCGGGTCCGGCCTCCTCCTCTCCGTGCCCGATAACCCCGGTACCGTGAGCCGCTCTGTGGGGGTGGCGGGACGCGCTCCCCTCCAGCTCGTCCCTCTGCTCCGCACTCTTGGCTGCCCGTTGTGACGCCGATGCCCCGACCCATGGGAGCCCCGCTGCTCCCCGGGACGGAGCCGGTGCGCGCGCCACCTGCCCGGCTCTTTGGAGCAGCCTGGACACACGGCATTCCCACTGCCGGGTCTGCAGCGGGGCCTGAGGCGGGAGCCCGCCCAGCTCCTCGCCCGTGTCCCTTGGGTGTCCCCAGCTGCCGGGTGGCTCCCGGAGCGGAGCAAGGGAGTGAGTCCAGCCCTTGGCGCTGCCGGGCGGGAGCGCGCGGGAGCTCAGTGGGAGGGAGGCCCGGGGGACAGTTCCTGCTCCAAGGGGCCGGGTCCTGCTCCAGAGGGAGGCCTGGGGGCCCTGCGCTCTCCCTCGCTCGCTGCGGGGCCGGAGCAGGGCGGCCTCCCTCGCGGAGCCTCCCTCGCGGAGCCTCCCTCGCGGAGCCTCCCTCGAGCCGCTCCGTCTCGCAGCTCTGCAGCACTTCAGCGAGAGCATCCAGGAGTACTTGGCCAACTTGGACAAGGCGCCAGACCCCACGGTCCGGAAGGACACGTTCTCCAACGAGATCTTCTGCGCCTACGAGGTGCTCTTCAACAGCTGGCTGCAGCACCGCGAGGCCAAGGTGGGACGCGGCGCCGGGGGCCTCCGCGAGCGCGAGGAGCAGCCGAGCTCACGCGCACTGCGACCCCCCTGCAGCTGAGGCTGGCCGTGGTGGAGGCCATCGGGCCCATGAGTTACCTGATGCCCAGCGAGAAGCTGGAGGAGCAGCTGCCCAAGCTGATCCCAGGCATTCTTGGCCTCTACAAGAAGCATGCGGAGGCCTTTTCCATATCCAAGGTAAGCGGAGGCGCGGGCCGTGCCCCGGCCTCACGAGCTGCTCCTGCCCCGCTTGCCGTGGCCCCCGTCGCTGCTGGCCCCAGGGAGGCCGCGGGGCCTCGTCGTGGCGCCGTGGTGGGTGCGCGGTGCTCCCCGCTGCACCCCGCGGCGGTTTGGTGTGCGCAGCCTGCCACCGCGTTCCTCCTCGTGGAAACCGCGGCTCGTCTCGTGCCTCCGTGTCGGCGGCAGAGGCGGCTCCTGGGCTGTGGTGCTCCCCAGCTGTGGTGCCTGTGCCTGGGCCCTGCTGCCAGCTGGGCCTGTGGCCTGTCTGTGGTCACTGCTGTCACCTGCAGCCCTTCCCCACGGGCCCAGCAGGGCCTGCCGGGAGTGCAGCTCCTTTCCCCGCACTGATTGCCGTGGCCTCTTGCCCAGCAGAGCCTCTGCCAGATCCTGGAAGCCTCCGTGGGCATCAGCAGCCGCAGCCTCGACGTGCAGCTGGACGCCCTGCTGGGCACCCTGCACCCGCAGGTGAGGGGCTCGAGGCCGGGGGCGGCTGCGTTTCGGGGGCTCTAGAGCGGGAGTTCGCCCGAGCTCGGCCGCTTCTCGGCTCTTGCCATTTCGCGCTCCGTCCTGCGTTGCTGGAAAGCAGCTCGGGCTGCAGAGCAGCTGCGCGTGGTGCAGAGCCCTGCTGTGAGGAGGAGCCTCGGGCGGGGGCTCCCGTGGCGTCCGCCGGTGGCATTGGTCCCCAGCGGAGCTCGCTGCTCCCCTGGGGAAGCTCCCATGACAGGGACGGGTGTCCCGCTCAGAACGGGCTCCACGCAGAGCCGCGACACCCAGAGCAGCTTCCTCGGGCTGCTCGGGCTGCAGGCAGCATCTCCGAGCGTCAGCATCCCGATTCAATCGGGGATCCAAAACGTTGGCTCGGGATGAAAGCCGCTCCGAGGGGGATGCGCGCTGGCCCGCCCGGGGCTGCCGTGTGTTTAAACGGGACCGGGGCCAGCAGCTCCCGCGCGGGCCTCGTTCCCGGGCACCTCCGCAGTGGCCGGAGCCCCGCACGGGCGCTGTGCTCAGCAGGCCCGAGGCTGCTCCCTCGGGGAGCTCCCCTGCGAGCTCTGCCTGCCCTCGGTCACGGTGCAGCGCCCGTGCCGAGCGTGGACCCGTCGTCCCGCCAGACAGGGCTGCCGCGGCCTCCTGCGCCGCTGAGCGCGTGTCTCTCCGGCAGATCTGCGCTCCGGCGGATCCGGCTGTCCCCCTGACCGTCAAAAACCACACGGAGGTTCTTCGGTGCTTCACTGTGCTTGGTGAGGGCGGGCGCTGTGCGTCCGGCGCTGGGAGGAGCGGGGCTGTTGTGTGCGAACCCGGCGCGTTCCCCGCGGTTTCATCCTCCTTTCCTGGCATCGCAGGAGGATTGAGGCTGGGCAGGACCTCTGGGGATCATCTAGTCCCCTATCCGGGCTCCCACTGGCCGTGCCCTTGTGCAGGGCCTCCCCTCTGGGCCTGCCTCGTTTGGGAGGTTTCCGCAGAGCTCGGGAGGCTGCTGGGCCTGCCCTTCGAGCAGCGCGCCAGGAGCACCAAGCGTGGGTTGCGTTTGGACGTGCCCCGTGCGTCTGTCTTGCGGGGTTGCCACAACCCTGCGGAGGGGGTCCCCGCGTGGCCGCCCTGCTCGGGCTGCGCGTGGTAGGCGCCGGTGGCACTTGTGTCCCCAGCCTCCACGTGTGGAGCCTCCCTGCCCCACAGATTGCGCTGAAAGCCCCCAGAAAGGCTGAGGTGGCCAGTCCCTCCTCTTCCTCCCGCGTGCCGCTACGGTCCGCGTTGCAGGGAGCGCCCCAGCTGCTGGGGAAGGAGCGCGGTGCCTCCCGAGCCCCGGTGCGGCCGGGCAGCGCTGCGACCGAGCGCGGCCTCCCTAACGGCGGCCCCGGCCTCCCGCAGCTTGCTCCTTCCCTGACCGCGTGCTGGCCTTCCTGCTCCCGAAGCTGGAGAGCAGCAGCGAGAGGACGCGCGTGGGGACGCTGCTCATCATGAGGCAGATCATCAACAGCGCCGGTGAGCAGCGGGGCCGCTGCGCCCGGGGGCCTCCGTCCTTTCCCGAGCCCCCACAGGCCCTGGCCGCCTCCCAGGCTGCAGCGAGGAGTGGCGGGGTGGGAAGGTGGATCCAGGGGTGACTGCAAGGCTGGGGAGGCGGCGACCGGGCGCTCCCTGCCCGCCTGGATAGGGGAAACGGGGGACGGCACGGGCAGCTGCGGGAGCAGCGACGTGTCCTCGGCAGCGCTGGAGCCTCACCAAGCTTCAGAGTCCCCCCGTTTCCTTACGCAGCCTCCCAGATGGAGGCCAAGAAGCCCGTCATCCTCGCTTCCATGAAGCTTCCTCTGCAGGACAGCAACGCCAGGGTAGGCGGAGGCTCTGCCCCACTGGGGCGCTCGGGGCTCGCGGCAGAGCCACTGCCGGCAGTGCCGGGCTGTTCCGCGGGCCTCCCCGCGGCGCCCACGCTCCGCCGCTGCTCTCCCCGCAGGTGAAGCGCGCCGTGGTGCAGGTGATCAGCGCCATGGCGCACCACGGCTACCTGGAGCAGGCCGGCGGCGAGGCCATGCTCGAGTACCTCGTCCGCCAGTGCGCGCTGCCCTCGGACGCGGTGAGGCTCCCGCGCGCCCGGGCCCCCGCCGTGCCGAGGCAGCCCTGCACCAGGAGGCTCCAGCGAGGGCATTTCCGTGGCTGTTTTCCAAGCCTGCTGTCTCCAGGATGGAGAAGCATTTGGCGAGGCAGTCACGGAGCTTTCTGGGCCGCCCCGGCCTGCGGTGCTGTCCCCGCTCACCTGCGCGTCCCCTCTCCTCCAGCAGCCCAGAAAGCAGCTGCCAGAAGGTGACGACGTGGCCAGCGACAGCGTGCGGAGCATCAGCGTGAACACGCTCCTCCTGCTGAGCACCACGGTGGACAGGATGAGCACGGTGAGCGCGCGGGCAGGGCGCCCCGGGCGCGGGGCCCGGCGTGCGCAGCGCGTCACCCGGCCGCTCTCCGGCGCTCGCAGGTGCTGTGGCCCTTCCTGCTGCAGTTTGTGACCCCCGTGCAGTTCACCAGCGCCCTGGCTCCCCTCTGCAAGAGCCTCATGCATCTGGCAATGAAGAAGCAAGAGGAGGGAGAAGGCGCCTCCCTCATCCGCTACGACCTCAACGGTTCGTCCCGGCGTCTCCCCGTCTGGAGCCGGCGCGGTGGCGCTCGGGGCCACGCGGCTGCTCCCGGAGCCCTCGCTGAGATGCCGTCTTACGCCTTTTCTCCTTCTGTTTGTAGCAAATCTTCCTTCACCCTATGCTCTAACTACGAGGCTGCTGGTAAGTGGCCTGGTGCCCCCGCTCTCCTCTCGTCACTGGCACCGCAAAGGAAGCGCCTCCGCCGCTGCCCTGCGCTGGGGAGCAGGGAAGGGGCGCCGAGCGGGCGCCGCAGGGCGCAGGAAGGGGCGCAGCGGGCGCCTGGGCCGGCCCCGTTGCCTCCCCCCGCTCCTGGGAGGGATGTCGGCCTGCGGATCTGGGCCGTGCTCCGTGCGCTCTTGTTCCTGTGCGTCCCGTTCCCTCTGCGCACGAGGCCCTCTCTATGTAGGTTATGGAAACGCAGGCTGCTCTATAGATAGCCAAAAATGTGCTGTATTAGCACACGTTTCCAGCTATTGGTGCAGGGCTTTGGAAAATCAGTTCCTCTGCCCTGGGGAAGTGCAAGAAACGTTCTCCCCTTCAGCCAGGGAAGAGTGCAGGGCCTGCAGAGTTGCCCTGCTGCGAGCGCTGCTGCCCCCAGCAGCTGGGGCACACGGAGGCAGCGGCAGCTCTGCTGATGCAGAGACGGTGCCGGCCTGGGTTGGAATTGCTGTGTTTTGTTTCCTGTTTTGACTCGCACCCGGGCTCTTTCCTTTGCACTGACGCCTTTCCCTCCCACCCCCAAATCCCCAGGTTGTCTCTTTGCAGCCGTACGCAGGAGAGAGCCGCGGGGCAGCTGCCCTGCGCCTGCTGCATGTCCTGCACGCTAGCGTCCACCCCGCACTCGACCAGCTTTGGAGCAAGAAGCTTCCTCCCTTGGTGGAGCACCTCGAAGGTGGGAGGAGGCTCCTGCTCGGGGAGGCTTTGCTGGAAGCCTCTTGCCCGGACGGGGCCGCGCGCATCTGCGTTTGGAGCACGGTTTGGCTCCGCAGCCCGCGGTTCTGCCCGTGCTGCGTGTCGTGAGGGTGAGAAACAGGTGTAAAAACGTGCTTTCTTCCAGAGAACACGGAGAAATCCCTGTGCCAGAAGGAGTGGGAGGAGAAGCTGCTCCTGGTAAGGGTTCCTGTGGCTGTGGAGTTAATGGCTAGGGAAAGGCAGGCTAAAGTCGACCGCGGCGCTCCCGTCTGCTGGAGCTCGTCGGTTCTCAGCGCGCAGGCCGCAGCAGCGCGCGGGGAGAGGCAGATGTTTGCCCTCGCCGCCACGTCAAGGACTGTCCGTCTTTCACTGTCGCGTTTTTGGCTCTCGTCGCTTCGGAAACAAAGACGTGGGTTAGTGCAGAGCGTCACTTGCAGCTCCTGCAGGGACAGTTAAAAAGGAGCTTTCAGGCTTGCTCGGAACAGTGGGTTAGAGAACACCGGTCCCAGGGGTGTCTCCCCGCTTAATTGGAGAACCTTAAAATAGGGCACGGAGAAGCAATTAAACGTGGGCAGGGCTCGTCCCGCTCCTGCGAACCGGCCGCGTTCCCTGCGTTCAGGCTGCCCTGGGGGAGAGCCGCCCCTGAGCACGAGTTCTGGAGCGGGGCCGGCCGTGGGGCAGAGCGGGAGCTGCCCCGGGGCACGCGCAGGGCCGCGCGTCGCTGCTGCGGGCGGCCCGAGCTGCATCCCGCAGCGCCAAGGGGACAGATGCCGCCCCCTCCGCGTCTCCCTGTCCGCTGCTGCCTTCCCGAGGCCCCTGCTCTAGCTGGAAGCAGCGTTGTTAGGGGGTCTTCTGGTGACGGCTCTTTCTCCTGCAGTTCCTGCAGGAGACGCTGGCAGCGGTGTCCGATAACGCTTGGATCTGCCAGCTCAGCACGGAGATGTGCAGGCAGCTGAGCAGCTACAACGGCTGTGTGCTGGAGAAGGTGATGCCGCCGGAGAGGCCGCGCCGCCCCGGGCAAGGGGCTGTAAGGAAGCTGAGAAGAAGAAATGTGGACCAGGCAACGACCTGGTGCAGATGAGGGGGGACCAGGGGCCTTGTCCGAGTGCGTAGGGACAGGCTGCAGGGCTGGGAGGCTCCGCTCCGCAGGGATGGAGCGTGAGGAAGACCTTGCTGCAGGGGCTCTTGCCTGTGCCGGGGGTGGCTGCCGGCAGCGGCGCCGCTGCAGGAGCAGGCAGGGCTGGGCCCAGGCTGTGCTCACGTCTCCCTCCGTCCTGGCAATTTGATCTTTCTCTCAGGATAGGGAAAAGGGCTTCATTCTGCCTGTTCCTGCTGCTAGCGGCTGGGTTGACTTGGTGCCTCCCCAGGGTTAAAGCTCATTCCAAGACGGAGCCGCCGGCGTGCGGAGCCGCAGTCAGGAGGCTCTTCCTGGGCCGGGTCTGCTCTGCAGGGTGACTCCCGGAGCAGCCGTGGGTCTCAACGGGCCCTCGCCCGGCTGGGGGCTTCACCGGGCTGCGCCGTTTCTCTCACTCTTCCAGAACTTCCTCTACAAGTGCCTCGGAACGACGCTCGGGGCGTGCGTAAGCAAGGACCTCGTGCAAAAGCAACTCCAGGAGCTCCTGGAAACGGCCAGGTACCACGAGGAGGCAGAGCGAGAGGTAAGGGGGCTCGTGCCGAGCGTCCCGGGGGAGCCGGCTGGGCCCCGCTGCTGCCGGGGGTCTGCTCGAGCACGGGGGTGCCCTCGCTGTGCCGCCCCGGGGATCCCGCCGGGCTCCGCGCACGCGTGGCGAGGGCACAGCCAGCTGCGCCCCGAGGGCCCTGCGGCTCTTGCCGCGTCCCGTGCGCTGGCCCCGGCCCCACAGGTCTGGGGAGTTAAACCGGTGCCACGGGGGCAAAACCAGGCGTTGTCTGTCGGCCTGGCTGCCCGTCCCGGCCTGCCCCGTGCTCGGGTGGCTTTGGCGCCGCCTCCCAGCGGGGATGCAGAACGTCCCTGCGGGCCCCCCGCTCCAGGCCCTCTTTCTGCGGGAATGGCCTGTCCCCAACGCGGGGAAGAGGACCCGGCTCTTCCCGCTCCGCGCGCTGCCCCGGGGCCGCTCCTCGCGGCAGCGTGTCCCGCCGCTCTGCGCAGGGAGCGTCTCCGGGCAGCGGGAAGCTTCCTCGGGCCCCTCTGTTCCCCGCAGCTCTGGGACATCCCTGACGGTGACACCTCTGACCGTGTCCCTGCGCTGTGCAGTTCGGAGCCCCGCGCTGCCCCTGCCCTGATGCCGTCGCTGCCGGCAGTGGCGCCCGCCCTCCCCGTGTGCCCCGGCTCCGGCCCGTGTGTCCACGGCGCGTGCACGGCTGCCTCCGAGCGCCGAGCAAACACGAGCTAACGGGCCCTGGCGCCGGTCCAGCCTGCGCAGCCCCGGCCAGGGCCGTCCCCAGCGCCCTGTTCGTGGAGGTTCAGCCCGGCCTGCTGCACCTCCCGCAGGCTGCAGCAGCCGGGCAGCCCCTGCCCGGCCCTCGGCCGCCGCGCGCGCCGGGCCGTGCGCCGTGTTCCCGGGCGGCATGTCCCGTCCGGAGGGCGAGGGGCGGCGCCAGGATCATGCTCAGCCGGGCATGGATCGGAGGCCTGGGACCGACTCCATAAACAGGCCTCTCCAAGGTGTCGGCGGGGCTGGGGAATTAATAGCTTTCTGCTAATGTGCTCGCTGCTTCCTCCAGGGACTCGCTTCCTGCTTTGGGATATGTGCAATAAATCACCTGGAGGAAACCCTTGCCAAGCTGGAAGACTTTGTTAGGTCTGATATCTTCAAGAAATCGGTGGGACTGTTCAGTATCTTCAAGGTAAGAGCCGGGGTGTCCCTGCTGGGGCGCAGCGCGCAGCCAAGGGGACTCCGTGAGCTACGGTGCGTGCCGGGGCTGTCCTCTGGAAAGGGCTTAATTTCCTGCTTCCGTGTACTCGGCACGGGGCTGGAATACCCTCGGCCGCCGCAGAGAGCTGCTTGGCGTCGGAGCCTGCTGGAACGGGCTCCCGGCTCTGCGCTCCTGCCGAGGCGGCCCCGGGGGGCTGCCTGCTTGCTGGGTGGGCTCGAGCGAGCTCGGACTTGGCGTCGGCATCCGCGAGGGGAGCCGGACTGATGCAGCCTGCGGTTTGGCTGCTGCTCGGGTTAGGGTTTCACTGCACTCCCCTCGTGGCCGCTGCAGCCTCGCGCAGGCCTCCGAAGGGGGGAGCGCTTCGCGCCCAGAGAGTTGGCAGTGAAAGCCTCTCCTCGACCTTTCCGACCCACGTGGTTGATTTAGTTCCCAGCTTCTAAAACTGGGATTGCGAAGGGCAGGATTAGCGGCGAGTGCCCTTGAGAGGGCTGGCAGCAGAGCAGCCTTGGCCCGCGCCGCTGCCCCGCGGCACGTGCTGGTCCC
>VZSV01000664.1:6132-28388 GCA_013398735.1 Nothocercus julius
GGTGCAAGATCTGCCTGCTCTGGAAACATCCTGCAGGTCTTCTCCCAAAGGCAGGGCCTTTGCCCTGGACAAGGAAGGTGTGGCCAGGAGAGTCCTGGAGAGAATGAACCAGGCATTGGAGAGGGTGGCTACAAATTCCAGCAAAGCTGCTGCCAGGGAACGCTTCCCAACTGTTCCTCATGCTGGGATGGCTCTAGACTCAGGGAAGAGAAGGCAAGAGCAGAAGCTAAAGCCATTGCATCTGGCCTTGCCTCCGCTGCAAAGACCCAAGTGGGAAACTCGCGCTGTCATCCCAGCAACTGAAGATAATGGCCCGTTCTTGCCTCTATCCAGCCCTGGGTCTTCAACATCATCAATGGGAGAAGGCAGGATGTTGCAAGGGGGTGCTGTGATGAGAAGACTTTCCCTGAAAAGCCAGCAGCTCTCAGAAAGCTCCTCCTTTTTCCGGAGAGCACAGACCATTTCTCCTGAATGGCAAGTGCCTGCGATGAAGAATCCTGAAGAAGCGGCCTCTTCTGCCTCGAATGATCCCCAGCAGGCTGCAATGGCAGCTGAAGGTGTCTCAGAGGAGGCTGGACTCAGCAGCTCCCCCACTGCAGAGGTGCCACCCAGCTCTGCACAAGACATCCCTGCCAGGGGGTGCAGTGAAATGGCCCCACCAGAACCCCCATCGCCCTTCCCACCTGAGCCTTTCATCCTCATTCGGAGCCTTGATGGAGAACCTGGCACGGAACTGAGGTCTGAGAGCCAGAGGCCTGTCCCACATGACCCCACACCACCTGCTGTGGGTCTGGAGGACGCATGTGTGGGGCTTGTGTCTGCCCCCTTGAGCTGTCCTGATGACGCGAGCCCTAGAGCCAGCCAGCAGCCAGCGCAGCCTGATGCCTTGGTACACACCGTCGATCAAGGAACACAGGCAAGCTCATGGCTGCTCCAGACCATGGAGTGCGACCAGGCTCTGCAGCTCAGGAAGGGCGAGATCCCCGCACTCATGGGGGAGAAAGGAGGTGAGCAGACCTGGTACAGCAGTTTTCCCCAGGCAAGGATGGTGGGCCAGGGACATCACAACGAGCACCGGCACAGCAGGACCTGAAACAACAGCCTGTGGGCATCACCTGCCACGTGCAAGGAAGGCCGCTGCGTGTGCACGAAGACAACACCGCGCAGTATCTGGGGGTGCTCAGCATCAAGACAGAGGCACTGGAGGAGCTCTACAGGAGCTGCCTGGCCCGCATGGGGCAGAGCTTGGCCCAGATCCGGGAAGTCACTTTCCTGAGGAAGGAGCAGAGCCTGCGGGAGAGCCAGGAGAAAGAGGAGGAGGGCCATGGGAAGTGTTTCTCCCTCTCAGCAGCAGGATCCCTCAATGTGAGACCCAAGGAGGTGAGTGGAAGGGAGGGCTGGGCCAGGTGGGAGCCCTCCTGGTGCTGGGGCCAGCAGCTGTGCCACACTGTGACAGCCGGGTTGTCACAGCACTGGTGGAAGGAGCCCCAGGAGATCTTTCCTGTTGGGAAAAGAAGCTCTCTTCATAAATCTGACTCTCTTCTCCTAGCTCCTTGCCAGAAACTCCTTCCACAACCTGTGGAAACCAGAGATCACGCAAGTGGAGCTCCTCAAGGACGCTAAGAGCAAGTGGGAGGTGCTGGAACGGCTGTATGCTCACGCCCCCGAGCAGAACGTTGAAACATGGAGGAAAGGCCTGGATGAAATATCAGAGCAGAGCAATGAGGAGGAGGATGCGGACGAAGAGCTTCTGCCAGGGGAGGAGGTAGAGGAAAGCAGCTCCTTGTCGTGGGTCAGACCCAGCCTCCGCAGCCTGTTTGCAGAAAGGGAGACGGACCTCCAGAAGATGCCCTGCTCACCTGATGGCAAGGAAATAGAGTCTAGCAGCGAGATACCTGGTGAAGTGGAGAACCCCTCTGTTGAGCCAGCAGTGCCCAGAGGAGCTGAGGAATCTCTGCTGCAGGAAACAAACCCAGGAGCTTCTCTGCTGGCTGCAGGCTCTGCTCCCCAGGTGAGCAAGCAGCACGTCACCTGTCCCCACCATCCAAGGGAGCTCCTGTGTGAGCTGTGTGTGGGGTGTGCAGAGGGGTTGCCCAGAGCTGCCCCATCCCATAGGACCGCCCTGTCCATGGTACCCCACTATCACCCCTGCTATTTGCCCTCTGCCATGTCTGTCATGGGTACATGCTAGGTCCTTTCTGTTTCCAAGTGCCAAGAGCACAGGCCTAACGTCCCCTCCACCCCTGCACCACATTCAGCCCTGGGGCCTGGATGCTGAGCGAGGAGGAAAGGGGCAGCCCCAGCAGCAGCCTCCTCCACACCTAGTGCATGAGCCCCCTTGTGCCACACACCCGGCTGCCTCCATTCCTCCTGTGCATCACGGCCCCAGCCCAGCCCTGCTGCTATGGCCCCACAAGGAGCCTTGTCCCATTGCTGTGCCAGCCACAGGTCCCTTCCCTTGGGACACGCAGCCCTGGGCAGCCTCCCCCAACCCCAAGCCCTTTCCCCCAGGCACCCTGGGGCACCGGTACCCTGAGCAGCAGCAGCTGATGGCTGACAGGTGTGTGTTCTTGTTCTGCCCATGCAGGTGGCCTCGGAGCCCCAAGAGGAGAAGTCATCATCCCCCATGGAAGACGCTGAGCCAGGTACGTACCCGAGTGGAGAGCTCTTCTGGGGACGGCGGGCCTGTCTGGATACAATGAACAGCACTGAGGCCGGGAGCAGGAAGTGCTCGGCGGCTGCTGTGCAAAGGCCAGAACCCCTGTGGAAGTCCTTGGTGCTGGGGACAGGCAGGTGTTTGCCCTGTGCCCTTGCAGCCCATTGCCCACAGCTCTGCTTCCCAACGCAGGCATCGCCGCCCTCCCAGACATCACTGCTCCCTGGCAATGGCACTTGCGACTCAGGACAGCGCTTCAGGCTCTGCGCCGCTGCATCACGGGGCAGTGAGAGGAGCAGCGCAGGTGAAAGAGCCCAGCAGGGCCCTGAGAGTGGGATTGGAGCAGAGTGACAGACACTATGTCCTGGGGGCTACAGAGATGCTGCTACATCGTGTCCCAGAGCACCCATATGCCCACACGAGCCCTACTTGTCAACAACCATTGCTTGCTTAAAATAAAACCCTCAGAGACTTTTTCTCCCCGTGTCACTTTGTGTCAGGCCGATGTCTACATTAAGACTAAAGCAGGTGATGCCAATGAAGCCAGTGGGGGCTGGAGGGACTCTTTGTTCATCAGACAGAGTCACAGGCCACGATTGAGGGAAGGGGCTCCTGGAGATCTCTGCTCAACCTCCTGCTGCAAGTGGAGGCAACAGAGGGGGTTTCTCAGGGCTGAGCTCCCATGTTCTCTGGGGATGAATTCCGCAAGGCTTTGGGACCTTCCTTTGGTGTCAGCCCTCCTTAGGCCCCTCCTCCTGTTCCTGGACACCTCTGGGAAGGCTCTGGCTCCATCCTCTCCCCTCCCTCCCCTTAGGCAGCTGCATGCAGCACTGAGATCCTCCTGCCCCTTCTCTTCTCCCAGCCAAACAGGCCCAGCACCCTGGGCCTCTACTCCTGTGTTCTCTCCTCCAATTCGCAGCCATCGCAGGGGTCTCCACTGGGCTCACTGCAGTGTGTCCACATCCCTCTGGGGCTGGGCTGTTGTGACAGGGATTTTCCGTGGTGACAGTGGGGCTCAACTGAGAAGCATTTGTTCCCTGTTCCCCCACACAAGGGGGCCAGGACACACAGCTGTCAGAGCCCACGTTTGGTTTCCCACCCCTCATCAGGCAACAAGGAGGCATAGGGGGGCTGGGAGTCCCTGCAGCTCCCCCTGCCATGAGGACAGTCCTGCAGCGTCCTCTGCTACCAGGACAGTCCTGCAGCTCTCCCTACCATCAGAACAGCCTTACAGCTCCCACTGCTATCAGGACAGAATCAGGACAGGGCCATCGATTCCCATTTCAACCTTTGACCGTTTCCTGTTAAGCTGCTTTGCAAATCCATGTCCTTTGCTGCTGTCCGTTAAACAGGCAGAGGAAGTGAAAGCTCAGCCCAATGCTACTCACGCTCCTCTTTGCTCTCCATTCAAATCAGGGTCTAAAATCTCCAAACTCAGAATAAAATCCTGAACCCATGAGCATGGCTTATGACAGCAAAGCGTAGGATTAAACATCAGAGTGCAAAGTATCTGCAGTAATCTGCCTCTTGTTTTCGTGATACCTCTGACATTTTACTGAAGTTTTGGTTGTGATTTCACTGGATAGTGGATGAGAGGTGCAGTAGGCACAATGGACATGGGTGCTGAGGTGGGAATGTTCCCCTTGGTCTTGTCGTGGTAGATAGTGGGCACCCATGGAGAGGAGAGGGAAGGACAACATGGAGGGATGGGCAAGCTGCCTCCAAAGGCTTTCTCAGGCCAGAAACCTGTCTTTCTTGACTCTAATGGCCTGATTGTCATGGGATTGAAGGGGATCTTCTGCTTACAAGCTCCCAGGGACACAAGTGCTTACCACAGACACCTAAAGAACTCCTCTGAGGGCCACCACAGGTACTGAAATGGAGGCATGAAAACACGGCTTTAGGCATTAGCAGGAATGGGGCTTTGGAACATCTCTTCATCTTACCAAGGGCTGTTGGTAGGCCCAGAAGCCTGCTCTGCCTGAGCTCACCCTCAGGCTCCCTGGAGAGACACAGACAGAAAGAGGCTCTGCAGGCACACTGCATGTGCTCATCGCGCTCAGGATGGACTGAGGCACAGACAAACTGGCACTGAAGTCCCAGCCTGCAGGCATGAGTGCTCTTGCCCATGTTGGAACTGAGGGCCCTTTTGGATGCTCTGGAGTTTGCCTACAGCATCCACTGGCATCGCCAGGCCATGTAGGCCCCTTGACTATCCCCTCACTATCTGCAAGGAATCCATAGATGTTTGAGAGACCTAATACAATCCCAAATAACAGGAGACACCAACATGTGTTTGGGCAGTCACAGCAGAGGGGGATGGCTCTCATCTAATGATCAGCAGTTGGGAAAGTCCTGCCATTCCCAGTCTCACTCCTTGACCACTCACCTTTCACCACACATGAATTTCCCCTTGCCACAGACACAAACAAACAAAGGAAAAAAACAAAACAAACCAGAAACAAAATAAGCAAACAAAATTTAATTTTAATATCCTCTCTTCCCTTCTGCTTTCCACCAGTATTCTCATTGCTGTGTTGTTCTTAATGCATATCAAGTGTGCAGCCTACCGCTTCCTTTCCTATACTGACTGTGTTACTGTGCAGAAGCGGCAGTGTTTTCTGTGCAGCAGTGGACAACTGCTATGAGCTCTGGGTACAAGCCCGAGCAGTCCTGACTGCTTTTCTGAGTGCCTTGCTCACCTCCCTGTTGCTCAGCCTGTAGATGAGAGGACTGAGTGAGGGTGTGCAGACAGTGTAGAATGAGGAGAAGACTTTGTTGAGCTGCCTCAGGGGGGCAGTCCTGGCCATCAGGTAGACAATGTTGAGGGTGCCATAGAAAACAGTGAGAGCAGTGACGTGAGAGGAGCAGGTGGAGAAGGCCTTCTGTCTGCCCACGCTGGACGGGATCTTTAGGATGGCAGCTATGATGCACATGTAGGAGGCGAGTGTGAGCAGGAAGGGGAAGACTATATCCAGGAGACACAGTATGAAAGCTGCTAGTGTGGCAACACCGATGCCACTGCAGGCAAGCTCCAGCAAAGGAATAAAGTCACAGAAGAAGTGGTCCACTGCTTTGGGGCCACAGAACCTTATCTGGGATATGAAAAAAGTGACTTCTGTAGTGATAAAGAATCCCATGAGCCATGATGCTGCTGCCAGCAGTAGACAAAACTTCCAGGTTACGAGGTTTGCATAGAGCAGGGGCATATGGCCAAGTATGGATCAGAGGACATGGCCGTGAGCAGGAAACACTCAGCAGCTGCAAAGGAAGCAAAGAAAAAGAACTGAGTCATGCAGCCATGAGCAGAGATGTCCCTGTCTCTAGTCAGGAAGCTGGCCAGCAGTCGCGGCAGGATGGTGGAGCTGTAGCAGGTCTCCAGGGAGGACTGATTACCCAGGAAGAAGTACATGGGGGTGCTGGTCTGCTACCACCAGCACAGCAATGAAGATATTCCCAAACACAATGGCCAAGTAGATCATCATCAGGAGGAAGGAGAGAGGTGTTTGGAGCGAAGGGACATTCCCCATTCCCAGTAGGAGAAACTCCACTGATAATGTGTGATTATGCCATTCCCCTTTCTCCATATAGAGCCACAGGTCCCTCATGAGGGAATGAGGGAATACAGTTCTCCCAGAGAGCTAAACCATTCCTCTGAAGAGAAGGGTCTCCTAAGTGAACCAGAGAGGTGATGACCTGACCCACAGAGGTGTTTGTTTCACCTTGGGGGCAGTTAGAGGAGAGAAAGCATTCCCTCAGACCACGACTGTGTTCCACTTGAAGTTATTCCAAGGAGGAACCACCATCCTGACCAGGCAAGAAAACCCTTTCATGTGAGCACATCATGACAGAAGCCCTTTCTCCTCAAAGGAGGAGAATGGTCTCTGCTCCAAACAGCTGATCCCAGCTCTCTGAAGCACTGTTTTGGTAAGGCCATGTGCTTCCTTACTGTGTTGAATTTTGGGCCTCCCACTACAAGAAAGACATGGAGGCACTGGAGAGAGTCCAAAGAAGGGCAACGAAGATGGTGAAGGGGCTGGAGCACAATGACAAGCGGCTGAGTGAGCTGAGGATGCTCAGGGGAGACCTTATTGCTCTTTACAACTACCTGAAAGGAGGTTGCAATGAGGCGGGGTTGATCTCTTCTCCAAAATATTTACTGAAAATTAAACATGAAGAAATGGCCTCGAGTTGTGCCAGGGGAAGTTCTGGTTAGACATTAGGAAAAATTTCTACATGGAAAGAGTGGTGAAGCATTGGAACAGGCTGCCCAGAGAAGTGGTGGAGTCACCATCCCTAGCAGTGTTTGGGAAATGTGGAGATGAGTGTTTTGCTAATTGACAGGCTGGGGGAAGGGGGCGGGTGGGGTGAAGGAAAGAACCAGACACCAAGGGAAAGAATGATCTTATTTCACTATTAATATTCAGGCAATACAGAATGATACATTTAACAAAACAATAAGCTCACTACACGCTTGGTTGTAGCCATAGACAAAATAAGCAGGGTAATGAATCTAACCATTACTATATGAGAAAAAGAGTAGTGATTAAGAAAAAGATACATCACCAATTGCCTAAATATGTTACCATCATCCAGATCTTGCAATTGCTGGGGAGCTCCTATTGCAGTGAGGATTTGGAGAACCTTTCCCGCAACTGGGAGGTCTTACTTGGTGCGTCCACCCGTTAGTGAGGCCTCCAAAGTTGTGGCAAGAGGGTTCAGCTTTTAGAAAGCCAAATCAGCAAAACATGATCACTTACATTTTCTTTGTGAGTGGTAACAACTGGTGTGGCATACTTTCCCTATCATCAGGGACAGGGACTTGGTCAGAGACTAGGCCTCAGATGGGAGAGGTCCCTTCAAGGTCAAAAACACTTGCATGAGAGCCTACAAAAGTTACAGCTTAATAAGCCTTCGTGCAGGTTAGCATAAACAGTTCTACAGGCAAGTGTTGTGTACTTCTACAAAGGCAGTGCCATATTCATCTGCAAGTCAACCCCCAACTGAGGCCTGTTGTTCAGGCCTTGGCACTTCAGTGTGGCAGGGAATTCCTGCTCCAAAGTGTCTCCTCAGCCTGCTATGCCTTGGATACTCCATGGCAGAGATCATTAAAAACCCAACCCATATCAACATGGACTGAGTATAGAAGTCCCCTCCAGGAAGCTCAGCAGCATTGCCCAGCAGCCAGAGACTTACCGTGTCAAGGGCTGTGAAGATTTCTCCCACAAAGAGCTCTGGCTTCTCTCCTCTCCTGTCTGCAGCAGCACGCAGTGCCCAGAGTCCTGCTGCTCTTGGCACAGGAGTTGCTCCTGCACACAGTAGTCTCTGAGCAGCGCTTCCTGATTGCCACGAGCTGCCTGCATTCCAGAAGCCTGACCCCGCTGAGGAGCAGAGGCCCAGCTGAACTCATTAATTTCTCTGTCCCTTGTGCTCCCTCCTCCTGGGAAATGTTCACTGCAATCAACCTAAATAATCCCTGACGATCCTTCTCCAAACACGTAAGGAAGACTGATGCCCCTGTTGTAATTTGCTTCATCAGGACGGTTACCTACAAGAGGAGGAAATGTCCTATTCTGGAAGCCTCTATTCCCATCTCTCAGTGAAGCAGGACAGCTAAATGGTGACAGGAATACTTTTTTCCCCGCATTGTTCAGGTATTGATTCACATGAATTAGTGTGGACTTCGCATGCTGGTTTAGAATGTCGCAGGCTTGCATGTGGTTTAGATCTCTCCCATGAAGTCTACAAACAGGATCTAGGATTCCCCTTGCTCAGGCAGAAGAGAGCACAGCATCACAACATCACAGCATCACAGCATCACAGAATGGTTGAGGTTGGAAGGAACCTCTAGAGATCATCTAGCCAAAACCCCCTGCTCAAGCAGGGACACGTGGAGCACATGGTACAGGATCACATCCAATTGGATTTGAAAGATCTCCAAAGATGGAGACTCCATAACCTCTTTGGGGAGCCTGTTTCAATGCTCTGTCACTCTCACAGTAAAGTAGTTCTTCCTCATCTGCAGATGAAACTTCCTGTGTTTCAGTTTGTACCCATTATTTCTTGTCCTTTCTCTGGCTACCACTGGGATTAATTCGGTCCCATCTTCTTTACATCCTCCCCTCAGGAATTTGTGCATATTGATAACATGCCCTTTCAGTCTTCTCTTCTCTGGGCTAAACACGTCCAGCTCCCTTAGTCTTTCCTCATACAATAGATGCTCCAGTTGCTTAATCATCTTTGTCACTCTATGCTGGTCCCTCTCTAGAAGTTCCACATCCCTCTTATCCTGGGGAACCCAGAATTGCACACAGTACTCCAGGTGTGGCCTCAGCAGAGCTGAGGAGAGAGGAAGGATCACATGGATCCTCCATGGATCCTCCATCACATGGATGGAGGAAATGGCATCAAATTACACCAGGGGAGGTTCAGGTTAGACATGAGGAAAAATTTCTACATGGAAAGAGTGGTGAAATATTGGGACAGGGTGCCAACGAAGTGGTGGAGTCACCATCTCTGGCTGTGTTCAAGAAATGTTTAGATGAGGCATTTAGGGACTCTTCCGTAAGCGTGGTGGTGATGGGCTTACAGATGGACTCAATATTCTTGAAGGTCTTTCCCAACCATAATGATTCTGTGATTTTATGTCTCCGTAATTTCAAGGAGATCATGGCCCTGTGATCACACACAAATCTCCTGTTTCTCCCCTTTATTCTCCATGTTGCATGCATTAGTGTACAGGCATTTCTGGGAGATTCAAAATAATAATAATAATAAGACCCTTGCCTGCCACCACTGCAGTGTGTGCATTGCCACCATTATGTTTACCTCTCTTCCCCATCCCAGTCCTGATCTCCATTTTTCTTTTTTTTTTTTTAATTTGAACTTTCTGTCTTTTTCATACTTCTACTGCTTATATTTTTTACATTTGCTGCATTTTCTATGTGCTGCCCTCTTCATCATTTATAGCGTATTCTACTATTTGCTACCATTTTTTTTTCTATTCTTTTTCATTTCCCACTGTTTACCACCATTTTTAAGTTGTTTTCTTATTTGCATTTTCATTCTGGGCACCCATTTTCATTTTTTGTGCTTTTCATTTTTTTCTGCCTTTTATCTTTTGATTTTTTTTAATGAATTTTGTCATTTGATGTTATTTCCAGCCATTTTTCTCCACCATTGGTTTTTTTCTGCATGTCTCATGTTTCCTGCTGTTTCCCATGGTCCCTATAATCCTGCAGGGCCGTTGCAGGCTGCTCAGGACAGGCCCCTGTGCTGGGACAGGCGGGATCCACTTCTCAACATGCAGACTCCCTGCTAAAGCCCACATGTGGCACCTGCTCTCCTGGAGTCCCAGCCCAGCCAGCACCTGGCACTTCCCTGTCACCGTTCCATGAACTGACCCTCTCCTGCCCTGGGGCAGGCACCTGGCACCAGGCACCGGGGCCAGAGCAGGGCTGTGATGCCCTTGTCACAGTCACCCAGGAGCTCCTGGCCTGGCAGCAGCACCGGGAGCAGTCACCTTCGTGGCCCTGAGGGCTCTGCACGCTCCTGCTGTGGGAGCACATGGTGCCATTTGGGGAACTCACCAGGCTTCAGTGTCCCAACTCTCCTGCTTGTGAGATTTCCCTTTTGGCCCTTGGGACCCTCGTTAGTTCCCTCCAACCCCACTCAAAAAAGGTCCACACCAGTTGGGGGAATGTGGTTTAATTCAAAAGAACAAAACTTCCTGTGTGCGGACATCACAGATGGTCTTCTGCTTCTTCTTCTTGCCCGTCTTGCTAGTGCTGAGGAGGGAGAAAGGAAGAGGCTGCGTTATGCACAGTGAGAAAGGCAGAGAAATCCTGCATATGAGCTCAGGCCGTGTATGCTTGGATGTGTTTTTGATGGTGTCTCCCCACTCACCGCCATGTAACACAGGCCCCTGTGTCCAAACAAGGTCCCCAGGCAGCACATCAGCCTGGGGCTGGGTCTGCTGGGGCCAAGATGGGGGGTGATCCTGGCTCTGGGTTCCACTTTCAGGGAGCAGTTTGAAAAGGTGCAGGCAAACCCTGGAGGGGTCCCTTTGTGCTCAACTGTTCAGGACTTGTAGGCGCCAAAGCTGCAGCCTGTGCTGAGCAGTCAAGAGCTACCCCTTGGGCAGAAGGGAAGTCTCATCCAAGGTCAGCATGACTTGTTCATGGTGAAATGAGGCTGCAGCAGCACTGACATCTCTCACTCTAAGACCCTTCCTGCTTCTGTCCTTCCCCAGCTCCTCCACCCTGCTCCCATTTGCACCCTCCAAAAGAGCACTTGACATTTGCCTGGGGCTGGAGAGAGGTGCTTAGTGTCCAGGTGGAACCCAGATTGATTCCATGTTGTGAGAATTCTCAGGGTGCTCTGTGCAACCCAGTGCCTCTGGGATTGGGAGTCTGACCCCTTGTAGGACCTCTACTACCCCGCGGTCCCAGCCTTTTCCTGGAGCTGGCACCTACATACCCTCTTGGTTCAGTCCCCTGTTGCTGGGCCTGAGTTTTCGCCTCCTCCGCTATGCCGGACAAGGAATAGGTCACAGACACACCCTTATCTTCTCCCAGATGACACTCAAACACTTTCTGAAGAACTGGCGGTTCTTCACTCGTCTTCTCAAGAGTTGTCTGGACCTGCAAGACAATTCCCAAAGGGTTAATGCTCTGCTTCCAAGTCCACTCAGCTGCTCTCAGCATGCAAAAGGAACAGATCCATTAAAAAAGTAGAGGACAAGTGATGTCTTTGAAAGCAAGCCCCTAGCAAAGACAGTGAGTGCTCAAAGGAACACATTGGAGGGGTCTTGTACAGCCACTGCCCATCGACTGATGCTTTTGCATAATTCAGACTGGCACAAGAAGCGCCTCATACATCAGGAGCACCTACCTCTTCTGCCTCCTGAGGGCCTTGATTGTTTGGCCTCACAGCTGGTGGCAATGGATGTTCTTCTCCCACCTTGTGCTGCCCCCTGCGTGCAGACCCTGGGGAGACGTGGGAGTACATTGCAAATACACAGCGTGAGGAGTCGCATGAGCACAGGGAGAGCTGGATCTTCAGCCCTTGCTCACATGCTGGACACCTGCTTCTGCAGCAGAAGGCAGCTCTGCAGGAGAAGCTCTGGATGCCTGGATGAGGTTGCATCAATGGAGACAGCAATCCCTCCTCACCAAAACGCCCAGGGGTGCACCACATGCCCAGAGCAAAGCTCCAGGTGTCCACTTTGAGGTTTTCTCTCCATGTAGCATGGAGAGCCACAGGGTCATCTACAAGGACACTCTCCAACACACACCATTAGCCCCTATCCTGTCAAGTGCTTTAGCCACTGCTAAGGCAAAGAAAGAGCTCCTCTGTCTTTAATCCTGACTTGCTACAGACTCACTGGCCTCTGGAAAAAGCCCCCATGGTGGGCAAGCCTAACATATACCTCTCCTCCTTCAGAGGCCTTGCAAGATCACAGAATTTTCCTCAGCCTCACTAGATGGCCTTAGACCAGACCCCCAGCCCTATGGACACTCCCCTCCCAAACCATTCACCTTCCAGGACACTTCTTCCCCTCTGCTTTCACCTCCTTTCCTTCTCCCACATTTCCAGGCACAACTTTGAGGGGTGACTGGGGCTCCCATAAGAGGAAGCACCTGGCAGGAAGCTTTTCTGCAAGCAGGACAGAAGAAAATATGTCAGAGCAGAATCACAGTCACCACTGGAACAGGAGTGATGTGCAGATCTGCTCCTGTCTGGAATGGAATTTTCAAGGCCTCAATGGGAGACCTTTAAAGCCAGGTCACCTAGGCTGTCTGTGACCTGTCCTTCACATTGGCTGCTGTCCAATTTTTGCTTTTTCTCTCTGCAACATCATTTCTTGACATGGGGCTTTGCTTCTGCTCTGTCATGTCCACGCCATGAAAAGGGGTGCTCACAGTGATGTGTTAGTGTCTTAGGAGAACCTCTTTGGGCAAGAACATCTCTACAAGAGGGGAACGCATGCCAGGATCCCTCTACAGGTCTCACAGGCCTGTGTTGCCTCTGATGACACAATCAACCCAAAGGCAATGATTAGGGAATGTGTAGCAGAAACTCACAAGGAAAGGGCAGAGCTGCTTGCTCTGAAAATCCAGTGAAGTCTTGGCACCCATTATCACCCTCCTGACCATCCTGAGCAGGTTACTTTGGTTCTGTGAGATAGGTCAGGAGATAGGGCACTCTTCTGATTACCATTCTGCTCCAGGCAGAATGGACCATTCCCAGGAATTGTCCTCAACTCCGTCTCTCTCCCTTCCGACCTCCTCAAATGGAAGAGCAGTTTGACTGCTGGTGCTGGTACACTAGTGCATGCAGTGCAGTGGGAAAGCTTTATTTTGAGGGATCAACTGCATGTGGGAGTGCTGGGCTGCCCTGAGCTCTTGCTCCCTCAGGCCCTCACTTGACACTTGCCATCAGGGCTGAGAGGCAGCACATTTAGCATCTCACGGCCTCTGACATATTGCACTGGAGGTTTGTCTCCAACACCCGACACCAAGGAGGAGAGAAGGATAAGGCACAACTCCCAACCAGGATTCAACTGCTCTATTACCTTTTTCAACAGTCTTTCCCCTTTCCTCTTCCAAAGCAGGCTTTGCTTCTTCCATGGTGAGAGCTCTCAGCCTTCGATGTCTAAGAACTGGACCTCTTCCAGGG
Organism: Nothocercus julius; assembly: GCA_013398735.1. NCBI lineage: Eukaryota > Metazoa > Chordata > Aves > Tinamiformes > Tinamidae > Nothocercus > Nothocercus julius. The sequence goes on from VZSV01000664.1 coordinate 19,469, forward strand.
GGAGGTCTCCCAGGTGGAGGTCTCACCAGTGGGTGGTTGTTGGAAGCCTCCAGCCCCAGCCTACAAACGGCAAAAGGACAGCGTTCCAAAGGAAGGACTCCACATTTCTTTTGCAGCATATGCTAACTATGGGGACCAAGACACACATCAGAGCCACTCTAAAGACCATCCTTTCCCAGAGGAGAATATGCCGAATAGGACCAATCCTGCAGGATGGTCTTAGGAAGTGGAGTGACACAGCACAGAACTCCAGCATGTAAGTTTCCTCTCCAGGCTGCTCCAGGGCTTCCAATCCCCACCCTACAAGAAAGCTTTTCTGAAGCTTTCCCGAAGCTTTCCCAGCAATATGACCCAGGCTACCTATGGAGATCATCTCTCAGCTGCTCTCCAGGCATGACAGACTGGCCTCCTTTCCTTTCCTCCCACTTTCCACCACCATTTGAAGTTCCAGTCTTGTCCTCCACATCCCTGGCCGTCCCTCCTACGCATGCATCGCTGCACCTGGAAAGAGCAGCCTCCAGCCTCCAGGTTGCTAAGGAAACAAACCCTCCACAGACTGGGAGCCAGCACAGAGCTCTCCAGAAACCCCTGCACAGACCTCCGCAGAAGAGCCTGAACAAAGCCAGGAAAGCCTGAAGCTCACTGGTTTCCAACCACTGGAAAGAGTTGCTCTCAAATCACTTCCAGAGTGCCTTCACAAGTCCTGGCAACGCAACACTATCAAACACGTGCTGAGAGGATGCTCACATGGTTAGCCAGCAAACATACTCACTTTGGGAAGTCCATGGCAGAGCCAGTTCTTTGAGTGCCTGACAGCACTGAATCTTTCCTCGCTGGTATCTGCAAAGGCGAGGGACACGTGAGATGCTGCCAGGAAAAGGCTCCTGTTTCTCACAATGGTCGCTAATGCTTCCACTCTTTAGAGAACCCACTGCTTTTCAGAAGCTCTGAAACAGTCTTTGCTGTTCTGCACAGCAGTACCTCCTTTTCACAGAAGAGGAGCTGCAGGGGAGCACAGAAGAATGGGTAATAACACTGCAAATCTTTGGGCAAGGGCAAGGATCAAGAGCCTCACTGGGCAGGAGAGCAGTTCATGCTAACTATGGAGGCAGAGGCACACATTGGAGCCACTCTGAAGGTCATCCTTTCCCAGAGCAGAATTTGCAGAATAGGCCCGATCCCGCAGGACTCTCTGCAGACCATCACTCACTTTGGAAAGACCATCACAGATCCTGAATGAGTCAGTGACACAGCTCTTGTATTGTCCGAGATGACTCTATCCTTCATCTGCGGCATCTGCAAAGGAGAGGGACACATGTGAGATGCTGCCAAGAAAATGGTCTTGTCACTCACAAGGGCAGCCAATGCTTCCACTGATAAGAGCAGAGCCTGCATTCAACAGATTCATAGCTGAGGGTCCTGGAGAGGGACCCACTGCAAAATAAAACAAAACTAAACTAATCAATCAAACAAACAAACAAACAAAAAACATGAAGAAAGGGCAGAAGAAAACTAGATGGCCTACAAAATGACCTGATAGGGCGCCAAGGACTAGGGTAGAACAAAAAGACAAAGCGGGGAGCTGGTCTGGGCTACAGGCTGCTTACAGTGGTGTAAGCCCTGTCATCTGCCTTGCCCCTAACACCGCTGAAGAGGATGTGCTGAGGCAACTTCAGGGATGCTGGCAGCTCATCCACAAGCTGCAGTTGCCTGATGTCACAGCAGAAAGACAGGGAATTACAACAAACTGCTCTTTCCAACAGCACCAATGGCAATCAAAGGCACCATGAATCGCTGCCATACAGGAGAGATGAAAAACACTGCAGCCTTCTAGCCTCAGAGGGAGAGGGCTGAGATCACCAGAGAGCTGGCAGAGATGTCTGATATCTCCAGCAGTCGAGGCAAGGACAGGAGGGGTCACTGTGCAGGGACCTGCCATTACTCCAGTTCCAAAGTGACCCCATGCGCAGACACATTGTGGCAGGCCAGGAGAAATCCATTCACTTGGGTTTGGCTACGGCTTCAAAAGAGCAAGAGGTAGCACTGCAGAAATGCAGAACTTACCCCAAGAAGAGCTGTTATTACCATGTCGGACTCATTCATCCTTTCCAGAAGGCTTCGGTAAAATTTCATTTTCACAATTTTGTCTTCAATGACTAGGATGCCAATGTCCCTCAGAACAAGGGCCACATTAGTCCCACTCTGAAGACAACAGGAGAGCTGGTTCATGGTCTCCAGTATGCACTTCAGCACTACTTTGGAAGGAAAACTGGTGTAATATGCTATGCGATCATACCGCAGGAGCACACATCCCTTAAAACCTAGGCAGCAACAAAAGAGCAACACAGTCACTAGCAGAGCTCTTCAGCAGGCGAAAAAAAAAAAAAAAAAAAAAAAAAAAAAAAAAAAAAAAAAAGAGTGTCTGGAAGGTCTTGCAGAAAGAAAGTGCTACAGAGCTGTCTTCTTTAACCCTCTGGAAACCCATAAAGGACTCCAATGTCCTCCCTTCTGTGGGAGAAATTCCTAGCACCCCACAGCCTCATGGGCCAAGAGTACAGCAAAGCTTCTTTCCTGCAGAAGCTAAAGAAAGGCTCCTGGCTAACTCGCATGACCGTGAGGCAGGACAGCAGCACAGGGAGAGGAGAAAGGCAGCCAGTCCCCAGAAGAAGGCACCCCTGATGGTCACTGTGCCCTCAAGGCATGACAGATTTGAAGAGACTTAGCTGTGCCACAGCACAGTGGCTGCAGTGAAGAAGGAAAACACATGCAGTGCCCAACAGATTTTCACCTTAGAGGCTGAATCTCATTCATTTTCCCTAGTAAAGAACATTAAGTCGTCGTCATTTTTACCTTACTCCTTCCAGCCACCCCCAGGCCCTTGGAATTACTCAGTACACAGCCCTGCTTTGGGTGCCCGAGGCCCATCCCCAAGGCATGCCAGACTGATGTTCATAGCCCCAACAAGATGGGGTCATTGGAAAGGAAAGGCCCACTTGGAACATAGCCCAGAGCTCCTGCTGCCCATGGCCATCAACCACATCACACTGCAGCTGCACTGCTCCCAGTACTGCCCAGCAATCACCGCACAGCTGGCCTCGGGGCGGGGTTCCTGCACACTAGTGTTCCCATCACTGTTTCATTCTGCCAGTGGACACTATGGGTGTCTTTAACGCGCTTTGAAGCAGAAGGAGCTTGGAAGAGCCAGCAGCAATGCTGCCCTTCACCCTTGAAAGGTCTGCTGAGGCAGCAGTAAAGAACAGAAGTTTTAACTACATTGGATTAGAAGCAGCAGCTCCAAAATGCTTGGTTGGAGACAGCTGTAAAAGCAAGTCCAAGTGGGAGAGAGAGGGCCCTTCAATTCTGTGTTATGATGTCATAACAATACAATTTAAAAAAAAAAAAAAAAGAAATAAAAAAGACCTGAAGCTCTTCTCAGCACCCAATGAAGGAATTACAGATTTCAAACAGCCCCTGCAGAATGGCACTTATCCATATCCCACAGGCGTTGCAAGGCAAAGCAAAAGTTTCCACCTGTCTTCTTACCAGCATCATTGTCCTTCTCTTGCTTGAGACCATGACGCTCTGCAAGTTCCTCAGCAATGCAAAACACGGGTCTGTGTGCTGTCACACGAGCAGTCTTGCCACCCTTTCCACTAACAGAGACTTTTTCTCTAACAACCCTGAAAACCCCAAGTGGACAAATTTTCACATCCTGCAAACAGAACAAAAGAGAAGAATTCTAAGCAGGTGAGGGGAACAAACAGACCTAGTTCTTGTCAGAGCATGTCCATGGTGCGATGGGCCCTGCTCAGTCCTGGCATAGAAAGGGATAAGATGGAGTACTCTGGATTACATTGGAAAGGTCCTTTGGAAGAACATTCCAGAAGGTTTCCTCCCCATCCTCCCCCAAATCTCAAAAGTACATGTAAATCATCTCTCACATCCGGGAGATCCATAGGAAAGGTTTCTGGAAGGGTAACCACCCCCAACCCCCTCCCCCTCAAAAAAGAAATTATTAATGCCAAAGTTAATAACTCTTTGTTATTTCACTCTGCCAGTGGGTTGTAGAGAAAGTGCAGAAAGCCTCCAACCACTCCCCAGAATGAAACTGGACTGGAGATTTGCCATCTCACTTGAGGGGGACATTATCTGTGTCCCTGCTGCTGTTTGCAGCATCCTTCTCCAAGGGATCAAGGCATTTCCTTTTGGTTTCAAGGAGGGGCAGAACAATTGCATCCAATGGCACAGAGATGCCAGGACTTCTGCAACCATCAGGGCTGGAGAGGAGGGACAGGAGGGCAGATCCACCGTGTTCTGCACCAGCTTCTCTATGACATATTCCGAAGCACCTTCCCAGATGAGCACAGCTGCTGGAAACGCAAGGGAAAGTGCTGCCTGTCAGGCTGCAGGTCGGGCAGCTCACAGCCATCCAGCACACACCTCAGCAAGGAGATGCCAAGAGCAGGCACCAACAAACAGCACCCCCTCCCCAAAATGACCCCCTGCTGAGAGGGGCTGCAGCACTGAGGTGGGCACTGCCTTCAGGCTGGAACCTGTGCCCAGAGCCCAGCAGCGCTCTGCACCTGGCACAGGCGTGAGGACCCGGTGCTGCTGCCCCGGGACAGCCTCGCTGTCTCCCGGCTCCCAGCCCGCACTGCCATCCTGGAGGCACGGCCAGTGTGGCGGGAAGGAGCAGGGACAGCACCTGGGGTGCCACACAGAGATCCCTGCGGGGCTGGGGAGCAGCGCAGGGATTCTTCTGCAGCACATGCACTGCTGGCAGCCTCTGCAGAGCGCAATAGGAGCTGCGGGACTCCTCGGCCTTCCTCACCCTGCTCTCCTTGCCTGGCAGATGCAGCTCTCGCAGGGGGAGCCTCTCCCTAGGCTGATGGTGGTAGTGGATTTTCACCCAGCAAGGGGATGAAGCTGTGTCTGTTGCAGTCCGGGTTCTCAGGGCATTCCTGAGGGACTCCCCTGCATGGCCAGTTTTCCCCTACGGGATCCCTGCACACACACGGCCACCAGAGCTGCTCCAGCTCCTTTCCTTGCTGGGAGCTCTGGTGGGTGATCCCCACTGTGAGGCCAACTGGGACCCTCAGGGCAGAGACGTCTGCCCAGGAGCAGCAGGGGCAGCATCAGGGTTGGACCCAGGAGTCCTGGCAGTCACACTGGCACCAGAGCTAGAGGGGACCATCAGCCTGGCCTCTGCTTGCTGCCCCCAGCCCCTCCAGTCGCCCCAGTCCAGGGTTTCCACGGGCATGTTCATAGTTCATCATCTCTGTGGCACCTCCTGGAAAAGATCTCCCAAAGGTCTCACCTTCCGGAGGTACTTTTGGCACCTCCTGGCCACATCTTTTCCCGTGGCCAGTGTTCCAGAGCTCCATCCTTCTCCTCCTCACTCTGGATCACCCTGCAGAGGGAGGTGATGAGGACAGAACTCCTCTCCTCGTCTTCTTCTGCACACGTTGCACGGCACAAGGCTGCTCACGCTGCCCCTCGCCGGCTCCCGCTCAGAACCAACAGCTCTTTGGAGCAGAGCAGAGGCAAGAGCAGCCCCAGTGCCTGCTCCCAGCTCCGCTGCAGGCTCTGTCACAGGGATATCCCCCCAATGGGGGTCCGGCCGGGCTGCACACTGAGCCTGTGCTCATCTGGCCACGTTCCCGCATGGGGAACCTGCCTGCCAGGGAGGGCAGCGGCACTGCAGCACGCTCGCCCCATGGCCACACAGCGCAGGCGGCTGCTGCCGCCGGGGCAGGAAGCTCTGACCACTGAGCCCACCACAACCTCCAGCAGCTCCTTGGCAGCCACCCAAATGTTCTCCTGGGTGCTCCAACCAATGGGTCTCTCCCTTGCCAGTTGCTGCAGAGCTGTAGGCCCAGATCACTGAGCACAGGGGCCTCACAGGCTGCTCTGGCTGCACTGCTCTCACACCTGCACCAGGGACTGGCCTCATCACACCAGGCCACAAACACTTCAACCAGCAGAATGAGAGGGGCGTGGGGACCCTGGAGCCACACATGTGGCTGACGCTTGCTCAGGGAGGGAGCTGCTGCAGGGACTTGGCAATCCATCAAACACAAGCTCTCAAGCTTTTAAAAAGATCCCTAAGTCCCATCTGTAAAAAACAAGAGACACTCCAAAGCAGTGCGCAGTCCTCTGCTTTGAACACACTCAGCTCTAGGGTGGGTATGCCTAAGGTGATGAGGAAATGAAAGAGGGAAAAGCAGCTCATTCCCACACTTAAATAGCCTAGTGCTAAAGCAGGGCTCAGGAATGAGGTTTTCAAAACTTCCCAGCTCCACACTTCCCCACTGAAAACCTAGCAAGGATTAAAGTATTAGATCAGCTAAGGTTAGCTATCCAAGAAGAAATACTTTTTTTTTTTCTTTCACAGAAATGCCTCCTAGAGTCTCCAAACTGGATTGTCACAGACAAAGCAGGGTTTCTAACAGTGAACATGCTTGTCTTGTTGCCTTTATCGAAGCATTGAAACTGACAAGTGGTTTACGGATTTGAATCAGATGAATCTGAATCCATTTTAGTGTCTGAGCTTAATTTTTGTGCCTAGAATCTTCTGTTATTCAGGGTGGGAAGGTGTTTGGAGCTTTCCTCAACAACCCTTGGACATGACCCCTGGAATTTTCAGATGAATTTCCTGAGAAAATATATGAAAACTGCCCTGAGTCAGCATGCACTCCCAGTATATCATAGAATCTTAGAATCATTATGGTTGGAAAAGACCTTGAAGATCATCAAGTCCAACCATAAAACCCTCACCACCATGCCTACTAAACCATGTCCCTAAGTACCTCATCTATATGCTCCAGTTCAAAGAAGTGTGTGTTCAACATTTTATTAATATCTCTTCAGATGTCACTTATAATAGCTCCCTGTAAGCATGATGCACAAGTCACATTCCTTCCTTTCACCACTACAATCCCATGAGATTATAAATCTCCTGAGGCATGTGTGTTTAGTCGCTACATATATTATGTATATGGTATAATATATGGGACAGAATTAGAACTGCTGTCATGGAAGACATCATGAGCAGGGAAAAAGTCAAGCCTTTGCACGGCCAATGGCTTCCTTCAGGGCAATCTTAACAGTCCTGTTTCTGAGACTGTAGGTGAAGGGGTTTAAGACTGGCTACGAGACTGTGCTCAGCAAAGCTACAGTTCTGCTGGTTTCCAGGGAAACATCTTCTTAGGGCCAAGCATAGAGAACAAGGCAGCTTCCCTATGCGATGGCTAAGCTGGTGAGACAGGAAGAACATGTAGCAAAAGCTTTCTTCCTCCCACATGCTGATGGCACGAGCAGAATACAGTGGAAGAATGCACATGTAGGATACCAGGATTAAACATAAGGAACTCAGCACAACAAACAATATCAAAACACAGACTGCTTTCCAAAGCAGGCTGGTATCAGAGCAGGACAGTTTGAATAAGGGGTAGTTGTCCCACAAGAAATGGTGGATCTTGTTGGGGCCACAGAAAGTCAGCTTTGAGAGCAGGACCAGGTGGTAACTCTCAAGAGACTGAAGCCTGTGACCCACAGAGAAATAACCAGCTGGGTGAAGAGCTGCTGCTTCATAATGGCAACATAATGCAAAGGCCGATGCAGGGCAAGGTAGCAGTAAAAGGACATGCTAATAAGGAGAGCAAAATCTGTACAGCCCAGGGCAAAATAGAAATAGGACTGGGCAAAACAGATGCTTCAGGAGATTGTTCTCCTCCCAGAGCTCAGAATTGCCAACAATGTGAGGGTTATGGAGATCATAAACCAGATTTTGAGGAATGCCAGATTGCTGATGAAAATGGACATGGGACTTTGCAGACGGTGATCCACATACGCGAGAAAAATGGTCATAGTGTTCCCTGTTTTTCACTGTTGTCAGGTATATGAGCAGAAGGATAAGGGAGTGTGGCGGCAATTGAGGAGCAGGGAGGCTACTGGCAAGGAGGTCAGATGGTCAGATAGCCCATTTATTTTTAGCAAGGCAAGGTTTTTATACTTGCGTGCTACACACGTCCGCCACGTACTCGTTCTACCAATCCTAGTCTGCCAGGTTCATGCATCCAGGGTTTTCCGACCACTCCGGTATGGAGGTGGTCTTTATCCAATCACTGTCTGCCCTGCCAGTCTCTCACTTCCTCAAAGTTGTTTACTCCGTGTGAGCTTCTTCTTATCAGTCCTGCTGAGCCTGTTGTTTTCCACACTTCTGGCCACTAGCTGCCCTCTGGCGATTTTCCCATTAAACAACCTTATTCCCACATCTCCCCCTTTTTTGTTTTAACCATTTCAATTCTCAGTTGAACAGGGTATAACACAAATATATCAACTATAATCGTCAATCTCTTAGCCTATACGTGCTTCGAGGAGCCGATCCCATGTAGCCATGTCGCTCCTTTACTACTTAAACTTTATTTCCCCTTAAGAATTTTTTACTGGCATATACGTATTCCCATATTCTCTCTTGTTTTGCTTTAAGCACTGTGAAACCCCCTTTTTCCATAAAGCTTTGGCTCTCCCTTGGTTAGGCTCTCTGAGCTCCTCAATTTCCATTTCTTCGATTCCTGCCAACTCTTCTTCCTTTTCCATCCTCTTCTCTTCCAGCTTTGTCAGGTAGGCTTCTTTCTTCTTTAGTCCTTCTACAACACGGATGACCAGACCTTCAATAATTCGCAGTAAACACGGAAATATGACTAACATACCTAACAGAAATCCTAATACTACCAATATCCCTTTCACAGGTGATGTTACCCATTCAGGAAATCCCCATTCCTTAAATATATTTCCTAGACCAAAGAAGCTATCTTCCTCTTGCAGTTTTTGTGTCAGCTCCATTAACTGTTGAATGCTTGCATGAACAGATTGAGAATGATCAGACAGATTCATACAACACATACCATCAAAGTCT
>VZSV01000069.1:43546-57150 GCA_013398735.1 Nothocercus julius
ACCCAGCTGGGGTCAAGAGTGGTGGAGGGCGGAAGCGTGGGAATAAACGGATATAAGCCTCTAGAATTAGTGCCTCGAACTGAAATTCAATCAATGGTGAGGGAGAAAAAATAATCTCGGGAGCTGCAGTGGAAATGACTGATTTAACTTTTAATCATTCTGAAGTCTGCTTTGCTCCAAAGAGCTTTGCCGAGGTGGATTCAGCATCAAAAAGGCAGCCACAGCCCCTGCTTTGGGATCTGTTCAGATGGCTGAATAACACAGTCAGTGAGCAGTGACTCACCCGACTGCCTGCGAGGGGAGGCAGTGGCACCTGATGCAGGAACTTGGAGGGACTTCAGTAACTGCACTTTAGGACTGAGTAAAAGAGTTTCACGGGGAGTAGGGTGGGAAGCGTTACCACCCTTTTGGGACTCTTACAGGAGGGTAAAAGGTTGCAATGGTTGGAGTTTTTCTTAAACGGGACAGTGCCCAACAGTGGGGCCAGTCTGCTGAGGTCTTGCATTTTATTTTCCCATTATAAATGGATTTTCTTGTGTGAGAGCCCATAGCTTGGGTGGCTGAGGCTGGTAGACCTGGCTGAATTTCTTTTCAGATGGTGTAACCTCAAGACAAAAATCAATACAACAGCTTCAGCAAATCTGAGCAGTCTGATTTATGCCATGGCCTGTCGTTGGGCTACGTGGCTGATGACTTTATGGCACTGTCTTCATCCTCTGCACGTATTCAGACGTTGCAGTCTAGCAGTGTTGACCTGATTCATCTGTTCTCTTTCCAGCTCTGTCTCTGCCCCTAAAACAAGCAGTGTTTGCTCTCTGTGCCTCCTTGTGCTTCCTCCCCATGCCGCATCGTCCTCCTCCCTGGCATCCTTGCCAAGCTAAAAGTTAAGGGCTCAAAAGAAGCAAAAAAACCTATCCAGCAAAGACAAATAAATGAGTAACACACATGAAAAAGGCTTGCCTTGAAACTTAAATTGCTTGTTAACTTTCTTCTGGTTTTGGCAGAGGAACAGATTATTTTCAGTGCCTCAGCCTTAGGAACTTGGCTGCTTTTCAATCTCTGACTAGGGCTTCGGTACTGGGAATTTTATTGTCTTCAACACCTGCAAAGGCAAAGCTAATAAGTGACTAAAGTTTCAAGGTAAAATTTGATGCTGCTAGCTTTGTTAAATGAATTTTTAGCTTGATTCCCTAAGGAAACAAGACTTGATCTTTGTCTAACTTGTCTAGCTCTGTGCATGTGTCTCACAATTAAATTTTAAACCTCAATTTGACAGGGGAGTTGACATCCCGAAGAGGGATAGTTATTATCCCAAGTAGTGGCATGAGAAGTAATGCCCAGGTAAGAGATGAAAGACCTTATCTGTAGTCCTCAAAAGGGAAGAAAAGCCACAGTGAGAGCTTCTTTGAGTTTCTTTGGGAGAATCCACGCTGGAGACAGGCTGGCCGTGCACCCCAACCTGCCAGAAAACTTTCATCCTGATCTTATATCCTGCTGCTGTGGGAGCAGCTACATGAAGATCCAGTTTCTCAGAGGAGCTGTTGTTCCTGGTGAAGGCTGGGAGCTGATATCTACCTAAACTCTCCTCCCGCTCCTGTAGCTCATCTTTTCTGATCAGCGTATTGTTTTGTATCTACTGAGTAATGAACATATTTTTGTCTGCTTTTTTCATGCATCAAACCAATTTTTATCTTGTAAGAGGACAAGATAATTATATAAAAGTTTGAAGCTATAACCCAATCTGACACCAGGTTGTTAGGAATTGTTCCTGCCTTTTATAACCAAACAATCCTCATAAAATCAGCAGTATTACTTGAAAGAAATTGATCCTCACAAGTTTACTAGGGACTTTGAAGTTTCTATTTACTTCATATACAAGGTGTTAGGTAGTTGTTATACAAAGGTTAGGATAAAAGAGAGTTAGACAGAGGAAAAGTTTATTCAATTTTCAAAAGTTCAAGAAACTGAATTCAAAGAAATTTAGAAAGAAATCTCCAACAAAGAGAGGGTCTCACAAAGAGTAGCTGTGCGGCTGCTTTTATTCTTGTGAACACAATCCTAAAGCAAGAAGGACTTAGGCATGTATCTGTCTTGCAAACCGAGCAAATTTCCCCTGCCCATACGTTTAAAGCATGTTTGCCTTCAGGGGGACTTTGCCCAGAGCACGAAGTTAATCGCAAGTCACTGAAGCTTTGCAGGAATAGGATTAACTGGGGGTAGTCGCAGTAGCCAAAGAGAAAGTGAAACTGGAGCGAAGATATCTCAGAATGTGTGGAGTTGAAGCCACCCCTCCTTCAGCACCACCCGTTCTCCTGAGATGTCCCTCATGTGTGTCCAGGCAAATTTTGAGCATTACTAGAGGTATGGAAACACAGATCTCGTCTTCTGGCATGGCTGTCACTGCTGCTGTTCAGCAATCATTACATTTCTTCTTGCAAGGAAAAAGAAGCCAGTGAAACACCTTGCTCTGGAAGAGATTGAATCTATGTCAGGGAAATGTGGGGAACGGGAAGGAATGAGGAAGCAGTTTCTTTCTTTTTTTTTTTTTTTTAATTTTTTATTTTTTTATGGGTGTGAAAAACAGAAACCTGCTAAGCAGCTGGCCAATATACTGAACTACACAAATTCCTTCAGTCTCTGTATGGTCAGTGCCAGGGTAGTTATGAATAATGACTATAGAGGGACTTAGCAATCAAAAGATATTAACACATCGATGTCTTCCTCTGCCTATGTTAGCAGCATGAGCTTTGCAGGTTAGACTGGTGGTCTAGGCTCAACTTTGGGGTTTATTTTTATTCCTTCTCATCCCTGCCAAAACCTTGCGGATGGTTCCTGGGAAATGGGAGTGTCATTTGGTTTCATAGCAGTGTTGGAGAGAGAGAGGAGGGGGGAAAACAATCCCAGCATTTCATTTCCAAGGGAATCTCTAGGCGTGTTCTGCCTAGACCCTCTTTTGAGTGCGAGGGGACAGGGATGGGATGTTCCACAGTGCAGAGCTGCTGATTTCCAGTGCTCTTCAAACCATCATCACCTCTCTGTCTGCTGGAGTAAAGCTCTGTAGTAGACGTGATGAGCTTTCAACACCAGCGCTGCAGCGTCAGTGATGGAGGGATTGAATAAACAATTTGGAATGTGTTTTGGAAGTGTCACTGTTTGAGGCTCCATTAACCTCTTAGCAAAACTCTTTTGTAGAAAATCTTTTGCCTTAACTTCAGCACAGAATAAATTCTAGTTCAGTGCAGAGGTAGAGGAAAAAAAAAACCTCAAAGTTCAGTTTGGATCCAAAGGAGATGATGCCTTTTAAATAAATGTGGTTGTGAGGTGCCACACACCACAAGCAGAGAGGCAAGCTTTATGGTGTGCTAATTAATAAACCGTATTGAGTTTAATGCTAAGATTAACACTAAATACCAGGCTTCTCCTGTAGTGCTCTGAAGAACAAAAATATTGATGCTGCATTGTAATGAACTCAGACGAGCACCAGAGGGTAGTGTATTACACAGAAACAGAGCCCATCCACGTAGCACAAGCTATTTTTGTTTGAAAAACAGATTGATAGGAAGCGTTTAAGCCGACAGCATCGCGGGCACCTCCCGCCGCAGCCGTGTGTGGCACTGCTTACTGCATGCGAGCACAAGCTGCTGCATTGCTTGGAGGGGACCGAAAGGCTCTATCGCCTGCTTGGGTGCAGAAGAACATTTGTCTGAGGTTACAGGCTCAGAGCACCTCTCTGCTGTATCAGGGCGTGACGCTGTCACAAGTTTAATATCCAGGTGCCCAAGCAGTGCATTAGAACAAAGTTTTGCTGAGTCTGACCTCTCATGCTTCTCCTCTCCTCTGCTTCCTGCTGGGGACAGATTCGAGTGTGCTCCATCCTCCTCCTCTCCTGTGCACCTCACTGATGTCCTAGTGAAGGAAATCTGGCTGAACAGGAGTCACAAGCCCCTTGTCTGGGTCATCCCAAAGTGCCTCTTCTGCCCAGGGTGAAGGTAGCTTTAAACAGGTCAGCAATGTGGAGTTTGCAAAAGTATTGCGAGCTGGATATATTCTGGCTCTGATCCTGTGAGCTCTATCCATGTTACCTAGCTCTTGAATAGCATTTTTGACCACTAGATGTCTTTCCAAGGAAATCTGTTTCTTCTTCCTCTTATCACAGGCTTCAAAACTGAGGCATGAGCTGCTGAAATGACTTGCTTGTGTTCGCCTTGCGCTCCTGACTTTTGAGCTGCTGTTTGAACCACTCTGAATTATCTCACACCTTTTTGTTTGTTTGTTTGTTTAAGGAAGTGCTGTCCTTGATCTGCTCTGACATGTGCTCAGTCTGTGTTGGCTCCCCTTAATGGCCGGCTGTCGTTACTTGGGCAGCCTGCAGCTGGTCAACCCTTGGAGGTGGACGCTGGAGAAGGAGAGGTCCATTAGCATGAGGGCTGTAGGGGAAGGCAGCACTTGCACTCTCCATGAACAGATCACACATGGAATTGGGACTCTGAAGTTCATATCCTGGATGCTTTTCTCTCATTTCATTTGTGCTGAGATGACTTGTCCCAGTGCTGCAGAAGAAATATATGTGAAATACTTGTTCACTGGTACAGATGGATATAGGGAACAGCTGTGTCAGTTGAGATTATATATATATCTTTGAACATTACTATTTGCAGATACTCTTAAATGAAAATTCCTACTTTTGCTTTGAGACAATGAAGTTCTTACGGTTCTTTTAGCATCTGTTATAAAATAATGTAAGCAAGCACACAGGGCTTCTTAAGGATGCTGGGAAGAGGAACAGACCCCTCATCACCTGCTTTCTCCCTTTGGTGCATCACCCTAAATCTCACATCAGGAGACATTCTCAGACAGGATGGTCTTTCTTGTGTCTGCTTTTAGATGAATGAGGTCAATGAACTCTTCCTCTGAGCAATAACTTTCAGAGAGGCTGTCTCAAATGTCCCTTTCTGTCAATGTGCAACCTACAGATGAATTTTTGTAGAGCTCAGCACAATCCTTCATGGTCCAGACTTCCTGGAGAAAATGAGGCGTGACTGTAATTTTGAGTCCAGCTTTTGCCTCTCCTATCTTAAAAGATGGACAGGTAAATAAGGAGAAGGACATAAAGACACCCAGTCTAAATGAGAAAGTCCTTGTCACTGGCATATGCCAGTGACAGTTACAGATGGCCATTCTTGAGCTTTCTGGTTGCTTCTCATTTTGCTTCCAGCTTGCACCGGTCGTCTCCTGTCTAGCATGCTTTCACTCATCTGCTGTCCTTCTGTCGTGTGCTGAAGGTGCCTGACATTAATCTCACCTCTATTTGTCTTAAACTGCTGTGCAAAGTGAATGGAAAACATCAGGTGAGCTCCTGAAGCACAGCCCAAAGCAGAGAGACAGCAGGATGTCTCTGCATTTGGTTCCATTTGGATTATGGTGACTTCAGTTCCCAGAAGGCAGGGAAGGGCTCTGTGCCTTTTGTGAGATGACTTTTTCTTATATCCCTTTTCTGGAGAGTGAAGGAAGATCTGGAGTCCTCTCAGCCCAGGAATATCTTTACTATTTTCATTCCTGGACCATTTTGTAAAGAGATACATTCCCTGTCGATTTGTGTCAATAAGTAGAAAAGGCTCATAAAATATTTGGGACCAGTGAATAATAATGATGGGAGCCGTGCTCTGTACATATTCACGTAAACATCGGTTTGGAACCCTGATCTGTGTTATCACTGCCAAGAGCTCTCTATGCATCTCGCACTGGGGAGTTGTGGAATCAATATAAAACAGGCAGGGAGGCCAAGAGGCCAAAACATTTCACCTGCAGTGTTTTGTTTTGACCACTCTGGAAGCATCTTTTTGCTCAGATGTCAATTATTTCCTTCCTATCCCCCCATCTGCTTTTTTATTCTATCTTGGGTAATTAGAGTGAACTTAGGTTTCTAAAGAAAAAGCCAATTCAAATCAGAAAAATTGAAAGATTATTTGAAAATTTTGTAAAAAATTGTCTTATGGAAATTAACTCCTCTAGAGGGCCACCCCTTGGAAGAATGGACATTTTGAGACACGGTGTTTCATCCTTGCCTACTTCTATTGGTGAGTGATGAATTCCTTACAAGTAGCTGACAGGAAAACCAAATCCCCCAAAAGCTAAGCAGCCATGTAGGAGGGGACACCTAAACACTGAAATGACTCCTGGGCAAAAATGGTGTGTCGGGGTGGATTACACTCAGTTAAACCCATGGCCCTCTCTGCTGGTGACTTTCTTTCTGACATACTAAATTCAAAGCAACCTGATCTTTTTGCACTTAATAAAGTAGATTTGTGGCTCCTGTTTCCTAATGAACTTCCTGAACACCTGCCAAGATGCTCATAACAAGAAATGTTATGAAAGCCATTTCCTAAATGGTTTGGGGCTTAATTTGGTCCTTATGGCCCTGGATAAGTTAAAGACTTTTGATCAGCTTAATCACAGTTATTTGTTTTATGGTCTGAGGCCTTTGGGTTCTGCAGCAGTCATTCATTTCTGGTGCTAAAATGCTACATTCTGTCCTTAATTGTCATCTTGGTGATAAAGGTGATTTGTAACTTTGCTTTTTTTTCCTGTTCAGAACAGGATATGACAGCTACCATCTCTCAGGTCTTCTGCGTCCATTGAGCAAACCATTAATTCTAACACAGCAGAGGTGTCTACCTTATTGGTCTAGAGGTCTGGAGACACGTGTATCTCCCCTCAGATAAATGTAGTCAATTAAATCTCCCATTAAGATTTTTTAGCTTCCGCAGATGGTCTTTCTTTCTCTCCTGTGATAATCATATTAAAATTGCATGCAGAGCCATTTGTACATTTTAACGTTAGCATTCGCGGTTCCAGATCAGCTGGGGAAAGAGGGAATTGTCACAGTTTTCATCAGCCTCCTTTGCTGTCATTGTAATCCCTTCAAAGGGAGCCACTGCAGCCTGAGTCATTATCAGCTAAAACGTGTTTGCACTAGCAGGTGAAAAAAATAAAATGGCTAATCCAGGACTTTCCTGGGAGCCCATGGGGAAGCGGAAACATATTTTCTGAGAAATTATTTCTGAAGAAATGATCAGGGCCAGGGAATGCTGTGCCCAGCTGGCTCTTCCCTGATTCTGTTGAGCCAATACATTCATCTCCAGCAATCAAGAAAAGCAAATTCAAGTCTTGGAGCAACTTGTTGCCTTCGGATCTAGGACTGGTCGATGTTAAGCGCCCTCAATTTCCACTTGTAATGCTGAAAGCGATGTTAGTGTTTGAGAACAGAGTGGCATAAGATTGAAAGGGGTCTCCCACGTCAGCGTGTCGCGCTGCCTGCAATCAAAGGCAGGACCTCACATCCTCCTTTTCAGACAATGTGAAGATCCATCTTCAGCAGTCAAATTTTCCTCTTTTCTTTCAGATCCAGCTGGGAGCTGATTTAAGGGAACTTGATCCTAATTGCCAGTTTAAATATATTAATGGCCAGTTTTACACCAATTTTTCTTTTTGTCAGTGTTTTCCTTCAGCCTTAAAGCACTTTCTCTCTCTCTTTCTCTCTCTCTCTGTTGTACAAACCAAGACGAACTGGTTACCCCTCAGCTCTCTTTGCCAGAGGCTGGGCAAGACTCATTTCAGAAAACATCTTCTCCGTTCCCATCTCATCCTCAGAATGGTTTTCTACCACTTTTCACAATTATAGTGTCACCATCTTGAACAGGAATGACCACAGTTTCATTTATGTGTACAATAGCTTTACCCAGAAATATGTTCATGCCTCTTTGAAGTCAGGAGACAGGAACTCGTAGTACACTAAAGGGTCTAGAGGTGGATCTTGGGCTGGGATACATCTCATTAACTCTATCTATTTAAGAATTAAGCCTCCAGTCCCCAGGCTCTTTCTAGAATAATGGAGGATATCTTTCTAGGATACTTAGCCTGGCTGGAGTATGTAATGATTGGGTTCATTACAGAAATACCTTTCTGTTCTGTTAACAGTAAGGAGTTGAGATGACCACCTTTGTCTACATGTCTATCCTTTAGATGGCTAAGCGAGATGTGTACCTTGGGGTTAATGTTAGGCACATCTCTTCCTCAGTTCTGCTACCACCAGCACTCTTTCTTGACAGTACTGGGTACCTTTTTCATCCTTATCCAAGACCTCCTAGGTTTGGCAATCTGGAAGAGGAGTGTCCTGAATTTATAGCTCAAGGACAGAGTCTTCATCAAGATTAATGAAAAATTAATTTTAATTCTGATGTATTTTACATTAAAACATTTGCAGACAATAAGCTTTACTGCTTTAATGAAATATATCTCATTACAGGCCTGTCAAAAAGAAAACAAATTATTTTTTCCTGTGCATGGCAAGAGTTTTTTATTCATTTCTGTGGTCACCTATTTATAGTTTATGTCATAGATTTCAAAGGAAGTAAAAAAGAGCCTATTCCATGTGCATTGGCTCATTTGCAGCAAAAAGGACCATGTAATAATATTAACCTTGATTTCTGTTTTTAGTGGTGAGGAGGGAGATGCTTAATGCTTTGTAACTCTTGTTTGTGACCTACTCTAAATGTGGGATTAGAAATGAGGAAAATGGTGTTTTGTAATCCTTTTTCATAGTTTTGGTCAAACCGTTTCACCAGTGTGAATCTTTTTCCTCATTTATGAATAGAGAGCAAAATAGAAATGGAACACTGTGCAGGAAGGTTTGGCTTTAAAATTAATATTAATGAAACTCGGGAATATATAGTCAATGCTTCAGCCACTTACAGAACAGTCTGTTAAGAGAAATGGATTTTCTGACCTGAGTGATGGAGGAAGTTCTGGAAGGCCTATCTACGTGCTGCACGTTTGAACCCTTCACAGATGCTGGGGTGACATTTCCCTGTGGAAGAGTGACTCTAACAAAGCCCACAGCTCTGTTCTGCCATTGAGATACGCAGACTAAAATCTCAGAAGCAGCTTTTGATTTGAGAGTTGGTGCTGAAGGATCGATGTAAGTTAGGGCTAAACATTGAGGTGCAATTGACTGGGTACCTAAGTGCTATTAAACTGCTGCTTCTGTGATGACAAACAATAATAATAATAATAATAATAATAATAATAATAATAATAATAATAATAATGACAGCCATCATCATAACAGCTTTTGGTGGAAAGACTTAATGGATAGAGTTAAAGAACTGAAATGTCAATAAACTTACTGTAGTTCCATAAGTGCTGAAGTTTTGCCTTCCAAAGGAAGTATGCGCAGTGTTAATCTGACTACCAGAAGTAATAATGAACTTCTCAGGTAAGGATAGCCTTCCCCCGCTGTGGGAGCAGATCTCTTGTGGCTTGCATGCCCAGCGTCTCAGCTACACACTTGGTAGGGAGTTCACACTGGCATTGTCATATTTTATTATTTTCCTCTCTCTGTGCTATCCCTGCTGCTGCTGTGTGTGTCCCGTTCCATGCTGAGTATGCCAGGCTAATGCTGTAAATTACACCGTTGTGTAATTGTTCATAAAAGGCCCATCAAGCTGCATGTCCCTGCAGGGTCACCAGAATGCTTGTTGAAGTGACATGTAAGTCAATGATGACTGCCAGGTCTCAACTAAAATCTCAGGGCATAGGAAAAAAAAATATATTGATACTTTACAGTCTTACCTCCCGACGTTATTGTTTCCGTGTCTTATTTCCAGAGCAAGTAGAAGACAATTACCCGTGCTTTCATGTGGCGATAAAGTACAAGTTATTATCCACTGATTATAGTGCTGCACCACTCAGCTTGGATATTCTTTTCCAGTTGAAATTTAAAAGAAAAAAATAATTCTGAAAAGTAAAAGGAAAAGTGCAACACAACTTGTAAATGTAAGCCATTTGGGTAGGATGTAGTGTCTCTCCTACTACTGAGATTGTGGCTTTTCTAAAGACAACTCATAGAGGTTGGGAAATCCCAAGATGATAAGAGAGTTTAGAGTTGCTCCTTTGCAAGGTGCATCACGGCTGGTGCAAAGCTGGAAATGATGCCTGTTTTGCAATACCTGAGGATGCATTGTTTATTAGAGAACAAAGAGTGTATTAGGACTGAAGAAGGAGGAGAGGAAAAAATAGCAGATCTGCATAAAACGTATTGAAGCACAACTCATTTACCTGTGCAGATGTTCAGAAATGGCTTTGCATTCAGATCCTCATGCGATCAGAATTGACTTTCTCCAAGTGATCAACGGTTTTCCTATTTCTATAGACAAATGGTGGTAAGCACCCGTCCCAAGAAGTCCAGAGGAGAGGAATGGGAACGGAGATAAAACCAAACCTGTTGTGAGACTATGACACAGGTCGCATGATGAAGCTACACAAAGCAAGCTTGCCCTCTCTGTTCCCCATCACTGTTAGGAAGAGAGCTCCCAGTGCTACCCCACCAGTGCTGGGTGAGATATGCCAGGTCTCCCCTGACTGTGGGACCAAGATAACCAGGAGTGTGATGGAAATGGCAGGTGTCTCCTGCTCCAGACTGTGCTGATGAAGCACGGAGCTGCTGGGCCAGGATCCCCAAGCAACCCTGGTAACTTGGTAACAGGAGGTAGGCAGCAAGCACTGCATGTGTCCAGGTATTTCTGTTCTGACTGACCTCACCTGTTTTGGAAGTTAACTCTTCTAGCTTTTATTCTATTAAAACATAGCCTTTTGGGTCTAAAAGATTTTTGGGTCTCTTTGAGGAGACTATATGCCTAGGATACACCTAGGTCTGGGTATATCCCTTTCAAAGCTCTATATCTAACAAGTCCTTTTTTCTCTTCTGGGGACTGCTTATGGCTTAAGCCTCAGTACTCTGTTTTGCCTTCTCCCTGGAAAACACTTCTGATGGGAGATGCGTATCCTAAATTCCTCCAAGAGAAGATATTCTTTTGGAGAGCATGTCCACATTTAGAAGAACCCAGGAGGTACCAGCTGGTCAGATCACTTGCCATTCATTGATGCCCAAAAAAGGCTTTGCAGCTCAGCTTTGTTGTTTCTCAAATGAGCCTGAGCAATGCTTTGAGGAGGATGTTAAGCTTGGTCTACCAGCAGTTTGTTCTGCAGCAACATAACCTTTGCTTCTTTAGGCACAAACAAGAGTAGGAAGAATACCCAGTAATTCTTCACTGACTGCTTGCTTTGGCAGCAGTACTGATATCTAAAATGAAGAAGTGCTTGAACATTAATAATGTCTTAATCAGCTCTTACTTAGGGCCAAGAATTTTGTTGTTAAAAGGAATAAAAGAAGAATCTTGCAAACCATAGTTCAATTATCTCTCCTCTTCCCCTCCACCATCCTTCTTCTGTCAAAATAGCTCCATGACCTTCCTAGTGGTGGTTGTGTAAGTCAGAAATACCCATGTATGACGATTGTTCCATGTTTACATTCTTTTAGCAAAATAAGAAGGAAAATAAAGGATTTTTATCTACTGAGTTCAAAGAGAACAGATCAGACCTAAGCTGGGGCAGAGGGAGGGGAGAGAATGAAAAAAGGGTTATATCTTTGTTAAAAATAAATACAAGAAGGAAGCAGAATTCCCTAAGTCACAGTGATTACTAGAAATTAATTCAGTGAACTGAGATTACTCCATAAATTCAGCTTCAAGGCAAGGATAATTCAGAAATAGGTGGATACATGCCAAATGGTGGTTCCCTATAGGTAGGGGCCATTACAGCTAGTCTATGAAAACAAATAAAGCTTGGCTATCCATAACTGTAGCTGGAAAGCATCCATCATTATTACTTATATCATGCAGCCTTTAACTTTCAATTCACAGAAGCTAATCACAAAAACCAGGATTTTGCTAGATGAGGGGAATGGGAAGGAAGGAGTATTTCCCTTGAGGTGTTTAGAAGAGAGCTGCTTTTACCTTGAAACACTGTCCAGAGAGGTAAAAAATAAACAGGGAGAGAAAATACATGGAAATACAAATAAATTCCTGTTATAAGCTATGAGCAGCAGGCTTTGAAATGCTGTTCCGGTCTGTATTACTGGGAAACAATACTTTTCTCCATAGAGAAATGGTTCATGATAAGAAAAAATGGAAGAAGCTTTCTCTAACCTTCTGATCTGAAAAGAAATGAGTATTGCAGCCTGGGTGGGCTGAACTTTTCACTTGAAGCCGATCCTAGATGGTGGCAGAGGTTTAACAGTCACAATAACGTGATGGATTTTCCAGCCAAGCTGATGCCTTTTTCTCTTGCATTTTTCATTTGCTAAACTCCTCTGGCAACCGTTACCCATTTTGTTTCAGCTATTCTTTGGAGTCAAGAAGATTTCCTCTGGATTTAGGGTCCAACAAACATGGCAGAGACACTTAGCAGAAATTAGCCTCTGTTGTACTGACTGAAGGATGCCAAAAAGACGTAAACCTAGCATTAAGTGGCGAGGTTTGGACAGGGTTGTGCATCTCCAGTGAAATGGTGGTATACAGCTGGTCACATCTGTCTATATGAACTGCAATAACGTCTTCTAACATCTAACCTAATCACATCTCTGTACAAGAAATTGGCCAAGATCCTTCTAGACAATAGCATTTCTGTAGAAAAATTAATTGCAACTATTTCATTAAGGTATGGATTGCCCTCTAAATTACATGCCTAGTTAACTTGCCTGACTTTTAGCTGGTTAAAAATAGGTGAGATTGTCCTGGTCTTCGGTGACTTGTATCTCTTAAGAAGTCTGAAAGAGAAAAAAAAAATTGTTCTTCATATTTATTCAGTATTTGAGGCCCAAGTGAGTAAGTATTCTCATCATCTCATTAGTAGGACATAGTGTATTAGAGAAACAAGTTGTGTTATGGCTCACCTGGGACCTTCAAGTTTTTATGTGACTTATTGTTTCAGTGTCTTGAACTTTGCTAAAATTCAAGCTTTTCTGCCACATTTTTTCATGTAGAAGTAGAGCCAAAAAGGAGGAAATGATTTTGTAGACATAGTCGAGGGGGAAAAAAAAATGAAAGCAAGTTGTGCAAGATTTATATTGACTGGTCCCTCTGAGTGTCTTCAAAGTAATTTGGGAGGAATTCGGTTTCAGGTATGAATATGCTGTGATGAATTACATTGCAATTTAAACATTATCTGCACTACCTGGAGGTGGGTTCAGAGATCACGTAGAGGCTGCTGAAAGGCAGAAATGGAGCTAGTTAAAATCCTGATGCATTTTCTGCATGAGTCAACACAAGATTGAGATGGTAGGTGTTTGAATATCTGCATACCTCTTATATTATAGATAATGTAATTATATTCTCCCTTCAGCTCACCTATAAAAAGAACTCAGATTTGTACTAAAAAGATCTTTACCCCTTTTCTGCTGATCACTGCTTAGCAAACTATTTCACAAGAGAGCTTTGTTATCTTTAATAGGACTAAAATTACTTTAAGCAATTACCTGTGTCATTTTAAACTCTACAGAGGTTATTAAAATATTCTCATGGCAACTATAAAGAAATATGAAAATAAATAAAGACTAAATTGTATCCTGTTGCAAATAGTTATTTGCCTGAAGCATATTTGGTCCACAGTTTCTCAACAGGCAGCCTTATTTCCTGAACTGAATACCCTCCTGTTATGTTTGACCTTCCATGTTCCAGCATCAGAGATGCACCTGAAATTAAAATAAC
>VZSV01000069.1:57365-83682 GCA_013398735.1 Nothocercus julius
TTTTGTAAGAAATTTATTATAACATCCAGTGCTGCTAGATCAGTCCAGGAAGAGCTTTCTGCTAGAGCAGCTTATTGGTGGGCGGTATAGGCTCCTACAAGACAGGATGGAATTATGCAGAAATCAGGAATTATCAGGAAATTGTATGGGTTAAAGTCCTAGAGAACTATTCTTTGTTGGCAAGGAAAGATCTATTAAGGCCATTTCATTGGTAAATGGTGCTTCTTCCCATATCTTGGCATTCTTGTGATTTCTGTCTCCCACATCAATGCACCTGAGCAAAGTAGAGCTGAAGGTGTGGCTTTTTATATAATAATGATGTTGAAGGAAATTAGCGTCATTCTAATTAAAAGTTGAAAAAAGAAATTAATTTAGAGTATTTTGACTTCCATTCCTGAGACATTACCCCAGTAGGAGCAGGGCAGGGGCATGTTCAAAACATTACATTGCAGCATGACAATAGCATCAGTGAACATGAAAGCTAAATTAATTAAAATAATGGAAAAGCTAAAGCAATTATGTTCCCATTTCATTTATTTTCACAAGTACTGTTGAGATAGCAAGTTTGTAATATCTGCTGTAATTAATAATCTCTTGTTGCATAGTCATTATTAAACCAAGTAGTTATCTTTCTTCCACTATTTTCCCTCCACTGAAGAGCCCAGTACTAGGAACTTGAAGCCAACATTTCTCCAAACTTTATGCAAAGTCCAGTGTTAGATGGCAGTTTGGTCATGACATGGTGTTTTTCTTCTGTTAAATTGTGGCTTGAAATCAATTACAATCACAGTGGAAGAGCTAAGTGTTGCTGATTCAAGCAGGCTTTCTTTTTCTGGCAATTTTGCCCTGAATGCTCCCTTCCCTCCCACCTCCACAGATAAAAGCTGTTCAACTTCTTCAGGTTGTTAAGCTTTTGGCCTCTGCAAAGCCCAGAGTTCAGTGACCATGTCAAAATCATTACCTGCACTGAATGAGAACCATTTCTTTTTGCCCCAGTCATACTGGCAAGTCCTTTTTCTGTCATTTTAATATGGTTTCATGGAGTTTGAGGCTAGAAGATCAGATCAGGTGATTAGATCATATAATCTGGCTTGCTGTGTATTGCAAGTCTTTACATCCTACCCTGCTTCTCCTAAGTGACCTTGAACAGAAGCATTTGACTCTGCAGGCAACTAAACTGTTAGGAAACCAAAGCAGGGAGTACAGTTTTTTTAGAACTTGTGTCTTATTATTGGCTAGTATTGTGGATATTCAGGCAATCATTTTCTTGGTGCAGCAGCATTAGGAAGAGGTGACCAGGTAGATCACAATTTTCAACTTGGAAGGGACTAGCATAGGTCCATTCTGCCCAAAGCTAGTTGAAACCTGCCTTCTCCAGAGATACCACTTACGAACAGGGAAGCCGTTTTGGCTGCAGGACCTTCCCCAGTTATGCTGCTGCTACGAAACACCTACCCTGTTTCAAAGCTGAAATCATTTAATGCAGGCTTCCTGCATTCTTTTAAGTGTTTGTTAGTTTATGGCTCTGAAGTTCCGTATCCCCTTTTCCCTGTTAGTAGCTCTGAATTTCATTTTCACTTCTCCAAGTCTCAAGAGACTAAGGGTGAATTTTCGCATAGATGCACAACAGTACTTGAACTCTTTCAAGGTACCTCACATGCAGCAACTGTAGAAATGGGAAAGTCTCCTATGGGCCTGGTGCCATATCTGCCCGTTCCATGCTCTCTGAGACACCCAAGAGCATCTCAGAGGGCATGAGATGTCTGTGTTTGAAGCAAATGAGTCTTTCTCTAGTCTTCACATGATAGGACCTATATTTTAGGTTTATTATGGGAACTGATAGGAGTTCTCTGGGTCTTAAACACATATGATATTTGGTATGATCTTCAGTATAACAACACATTAATCAGATATGTAAGTGTAGGTCTAGAAGATTAGTAGAATTAAATCAGGAGATTTGTTAATCTCCACCCCCGAATTCAGACAAAACTGGTACCTGAATTTACATGGCTATGATATGCCTAAAATAGATAATGCTATACATTTGTCCAATAACAAACCTTACAAAATAACCATGAAAAAAAATGGATTGAATAAATACAGACTTTCTAGTCAGATTGTAATAGTAGGGAACTCTTCAAATTTTCAGAGCGTTTAATTAAAAGCATGGAGATAAATGGAATAAAATGAAAACAGGCATGTATTACAAATTACTATACCATTTACCTTCTATGATACAGTAATAGGGTTTTTTTTTGGATGTAAAATGATAACCTTTTTTCATCTCTCTGCACTTCAGTGAACATTTTAAACAGTACCCATGGGGAAGTTGCCGATGAGTGCAGGAGTCATACAGTAGATAAGGATCTTCACAAAAGGAAATAATAATGTGTTTGTCTGAAAACTGAACCATTGAGCAAGAGGGATGTCACTATTGGATCTCTACAAAGACATATTTTTAGATCAAGTGTATTTAACTTTTAATCCATTTTCCTAGAACTAACGGGACTAAAGAGAATATGGCCGTGAAACTGGCTGATCATATAAAGCAAAGAGGAGGGTCGGAAAGAAGGAGGGCAAGGTATCATGAGGGAGGAACACGATGGCAGTGAGGAGGAGAGCAATAGCCTTTGAATGAAATTCAGTGCTACAGAGTGCCATATTGTTCACTCAGGAGCTAATAACAAGAATTTTTGCTGTAGCCTTGGAAATTGTAGCTTAGAAATAATAGAGAAAAAGGAAGACCTGGCTGTACTTGTTAATCACAGGATGGCTCTGAGTCTTCAAGATAACAGTGCGAAAAGGCCATGGTATGAAGATATCTCAAAGAAGATATTTCCATGAGAAACTGAGTTACATGGTGCTGTAAGGTGTCATCTAGAATAATGGAATCCAGTCCTATTCACGCATATTAAGGATGAACTCACACTTGAAATGGATGCTCAAGACTGTAAAATACATCTTACTGAAAAAAAAAAAAAAAGCTGGGATAATTCTTATTTAACGCAAAAACTTTAATTCAGGGGGAATGTGACTATGCTTCCGGGAATACAATTCCAGCATTCAATTGCCTGAAATTTTGGGGGAGTGGAATGTTTGACTGAATAAATTTATCTCCTTTTTATGTCCTATGTTCAAAAGTGTAATTTTTGCCTCTGATCAAACTAACTTGCAAACTGTTGTGTGTATGTGTGTTTTGTTATTGTTATTTTTTTAACTTTTCATTCCTAACACACTTAGAATTGATTTGGTCTTTTCTATTTATATTCTTGAATTTGATGACAATTGATGTTCTTTCATTTGGCTTCCAAAGGCATGAGCCACACGATCAATTTGTGTCTTGCCACAGCTCACCTCAGGATACGATATATACCTGGCATCTTGTTCCTGGGTAACAGATCTTTAGGACAGCTTAATGACTGATGCAGCTGCGCAAGTGGTGATGATGAAAGGAAAATCCATATTTCAGCTTTCGCTCAAAATAGGAGACATTCAATTGGTAATTCCTAGGGTGGACAAAGGCAGAAATGTGAGAGATTTTGGCCTCTGCTTGTTTTATAGCTGTCAATAGAAGTAGTTTATGCTTACTCTTAGATTTACTCAAAAACAGAGGCAGATGAGCTGCTCATCATTAAAAAGAGCATTTTAATGCAAGCTTGATGAAGTCTGATATGTCATCATTTGGAAACACCACCAAATGTCAGTGACCTTTCTCTATAGAAGTTTGTTGTTCAGAGATAAAACAAGACTTGAATATGTCTCATATTCAGGGCAAGGAGAATGTGGAAATTAGAGAAACAACTTTGTGGTCTGCAGCCACTAATGACCAAGTTTTATGCGCAAGTTTGACTTTAAGCATATAAATGACTCTCACAGACTCACATCAAACTACTCACTTGCTTAAGTTGGCCCTATATTTAAGCTCCAGGATGAGACATAAAAAAGATAAATTTCTTTTTCTAGACAATTACTCTTAAGTTGCAAAACTTGCTGTTATTCTGTTACTTAAAAATACTCAACAAGAGTTTCAGAACTGCAGTAAAGCTCAGACCCTTGTGACACAGCTTATGCTTAAGAAACGGTCAGGCTGAATCAAAAAAGGCAGAGGAATGGGCCATTTTAAGTAAAGTACTTTTTAGAAACCCATAATGTATTAAGTTCTCCACCTGAGATGAAAACTGCCTCAGTAGGCAAGCAGGCAATGTTGAAGCTCCAAATAAGTTGTGAAACTCCGATTAAATAGTGTATTTGGGGCTTACTTAGGACTTGTGCAGCTAAGTTTGTGCAGACTCTGCATCCAGCAGTGTTTTCACAATTGGTTCTATGTCACAGTGAAGAAGAGAGTTGAAAGATGCAACTGAAAGAGAAGAAAAAAAAGTGGAGTATGAAGAGAGGACATTGAGAAAGGAGATACCCCAGGTAAACATCATTGATCGAGAGATTGAAAATTAAAAGAAAAATCTCTAGCTTGGTCTGAAGTTTGGAGAGTTTCACTCACCTTTTAGGCAAGGAAGATCAGGACAGCAGTGTTCTGATATGGATGGAAAACACATCAGAAAATGTGTTTGGAAGCAAAAGGATGCTTCAAGCAGAAAGTGGTGAGAAGTTGGGCAGGCTTTGGGATAAAGGGCCATGTGGCTTTGAGGAGACTTGCTGCTGTAGCAGGGCTCGCAGGTGCCAGTAGTGGTTTGATGGTGACCATGGGAAGACAGGATAAAGCAAATGAAGGAGCCACCAGCATCCGCAGCGACCCCCTCCCAGTTAGCACACGTGTGCAGCCATGGGGGGCTGAAAAGTTGCTGTTTCCCTGTTCTCCTTCCTACATTATTAAACCAGGACACCCTGTGTGTAGGTAATTGGACTCTGATGCCCTTTCTTTGAAGCATTTGCTTCCGCACTGGCAGATTTTGTTGGATGTTTTATCTTTTATGTGTCATTCTCATCCTTTTGGCGGTTTTCCCAACATAGCACTTTTGAACCCGTTTCTAGTTTTTATTTAATTTTTTTTAGAGAGTGTACTCCCCACTGGAACCGGATTAGAAGCAGCTCTTCTTTTAAGCTGCTTAGAGCTGAATTTAAAGGTACAAGAAGGGAAGGAGAGGAGGGAGCTGCATCTGACTTCAAGAGGCAGAGGAAAGAGCAGTATTAACATTTTCCTGTTTATAACACTGGAGTAACTTATTCAGACCAGTGCTCTGTTCCTGGAGGGAAAGATAATCTCTTTCCCAAAGAGATGTGTTAGGTGGTAGGGAAATAAGGAGTGAAATATTTTTGTGAAAAATAGAGCTCATACTGCAAGAAGAAAAAAGAAAGGAAAGAAGCTCTTGCTGCCAGCAGACAGAGGAGACAAAAGGGTTTGCTTGGCCAGGAGCTTGACAGACACTTAAGACACCAGAAGGACACAGGTGCTGTGCTTGACTTTAAAGCAGGGAAGAACCACCATGCTTGAAACTAATACCACGACTTGTGCTGAAAGTTGCACAAGCTTCTTGTTTTTCTCAGTAGAGACATCTCCCCCACACAAACCCATGGTTGCTCTCAGTCAGCAAAGCATCAATTTTTACAGCACTGAAAGCGGTGGGATAGCTCAGTCTCCATAGATATTTCAGACTGTTGGGTGCTGAGATGCTTTCATTGCAGAAATCCCTAGGAAATGAAGCTTTACATTGCAGCACTGAAATGCTCTGAGAAAACCCATTAAGGTAGACCTAATTCAGCAACAGGATGGGGTCAGCACACAGTGCAGGGAGGAAAGCAGGAGACTCCAATTTATGCAAACTAGCTACCATGAACAAGCACACCAGGAGTGACAATTAAATGGTGTCTTCACTCCAACTGAAACCAACATTTTAAAAAAAAAAGCAAAAAAAGCATTCTGTGGATGATACTAAACTAGGGAGAATGTCTGACATGACAAATGGCAGAGCAGCTATTGGAGAGAGATTGATCAACTTGAAGATGAGGCTCACAGAAACCTGTTTGGCAAGAGAGATGCAAAGCTCTGCGTGGAGGATGGAGAAGCCCCAGGCATTGAATCAGGATGGGGGCCAAAAATCTGAAACTGAGCCCTGCTGGGAAGGACCTGTGGGCAACGGTGGGTGGTAGGTTAAATAAGAGCCAGAAACAGGCTCTTGCTGTGATAAACGGTGCCCTGGGCCGTGTTAGGCGGAGCATGGCCAGTGTAGCACAGGTTCTTCCTCCACGGTCAGTGCTGGTGAGGCTGCTCTCAGAAAACCATGTGTGGGGGGGAGCCCACCACTTTGAGAGGGATGGGGAGAAGATCCAGCCAAAGGCTGCTGTCCAACCAGCGTCTGCAGGGAGTGCTATGCTAACATTTACTTTTTTAAAATGGAGATAACAATGATAAGGCGCAGAGCTTTTCCTAGGGATTGTGGATTGGCTGTGAGAGTTGATGGCCTTAAGCAAGACTGCAGGGCAATAAGACAAGTGCCCATCAATTTTCCAAGAAATGCCCAAAAGTGATGTTACTGCAGTTTTAAGAGTATGTTTTAAAAAATACTAACTTAAAGGATTTTTGCTCTTTTTTACTTTTGTTCTTTGCTGTGAAATAATTCCTGACGAAATGAAGAGGGAAGAATGAAAATGATTTCTCAAAGCTGGCAGGAAGCAAAACAGGGAGTGGAAATGCCTCAAATGGTTAATATTAGAAATTGTTGAAAAGGATCTGGTGAGGATTTGAAGAAATTTCTGCATGCTAACTGCAAGAGGTCATCTAGCATGAATGGAGCTGTAGCCAAATTTTAAAAGGCTGGACAAATGCAGCCATTAATAACATCAGGCAACTGTGATTTTTTTTTTTTTTTCACGAATTTATCCTGAATTTTCTTTATTTATTCATAAAGAGATTTTGCCTTTTTTAAAATTATTCCGTGGTGTTTTCTGTGAGAAGACTTTTATGGTATACAGACTTTTACTGCAATAGTGGCTTTCAAGTTTCCTGCTTCTCTTTCTTTTTCCTTGAGAATCCTGTTGTGAACTCAACAGAAGCCTGCAGAAAATCACTAGCTGGTTTTGTAAAAATCTGCCCAGTCAGTTTGTGCTTTTTATTCTAATAAATGTTTGACCTGGAAGGTTGCAAGAAGAGGTTTATACGAAGGGAGACAAATCAGGTGATTACAGCCCCTGTTATCTCTTTTTGGTGCAGCAGTTGTGTTCTGGGTCACATTATAGAGTAGCAACTGCATGGCCATGTGCTCTCTTTCTCTTTTCCTCCCCTCCATCCCTCATTTCTAGATCAGGATTGTGTCTGGCTTAGGAAGCATTTCCCTGGGATAATAGGGGAAGTCAACATCTTTCCAGCCTCACTTACATAAATTATAGTGGTGCTTTATTCATTGTGCCAAACACTGTGTTTTGTTGGGTTGTCTGGGATTTGTCTGTGAGCTATCTCTGCACAAAAATGAAGTGTGACTGATCATACGCTGGAGTTCCTCACAGGCATGCTCTGTAGACATGCTCAAGCTGGCTTCCCAGGGAGTGGACCTGGGATTTGAATGGAGAAAATCCAGCTTTCTAGAGCTGTAGTTCAAAAGAGGGGCATTCTAGAGCTGAGTTCTAAAGCGGCGTCTAGACAAAAAGTAGAAATTGGGAGTCTAAATTTTTGGAACATAAACACAGCTGCACAGCAAGTTTTAGGTTCATAGTTGCATTAGCTTGTGATGGAGCCCAGTTTTTCTCCAAGTAATGCTGCAATAAGAGTCAGTAATATTTTAGTGAGCTGCTTCATCTGAAATCTGGAGGGGCCAACATCTTCTCAACACCTTAGCTCGCTGTGGTGCTGCGCTCACAGAAGAGGGACTTGGACAGGACAACAAGGAGCTGAAGGCTCCTGCATCCAGCTTTCGCTCTCCCCTTCCACCTTAGCAAAAGGGACCCGAAACGTATTTCCAACTTGCTCTATTGCTCTCTCTCAAGGCAGAGTCTATATGCCCCTGCATAGCTTTCCTTCCGATTATGGCATTTCAACATAGCCAAATGCACTGTGCATGTGTTTCATTTTTTCTCCTTTCTTCAGCAACATACTGTGCTGACCACTTCTGGAGGTGAAGTCCTGACTTGATGGACTAGTGATCCAAACTGAGGTGACACAGCTTTGGCCCTCATAATTTCTGCCTGATACTATTTTTTTCCTCATGGAAAAATATCATTTGTCTTTTTTTGTTTTCTGAAAATCTACATATTTGGCACAAGGAGTTTGAAACTGGCTGTGGTTTTCCTGCAGCTATATAAAGTCCTCTTTTATGCTCTCCATGACATTTCGTTTTATTAGTAAGCTAAACTTATCTCATCCTGTTTTGTCTTTGTGCTATTACCTTATAGAAGATAAACATCTGGGTAGGTACATGGGATAGTAAGTCAGCATTTGTTCCTCCAGTCTCCCAGGAATCTGAAAGATTCTGAAATCTCTCACATCTCTCACTTTTCTTGGGAAAGGGGGAGTTCCTTTTTAGCAGCCTTTTGGAAGCTTAGGTTCTCTTCATAAAGGCACAGGGGAACACTTCATCCGAGCAGGTGCTCTCCTCAGTACACCTGAACAAATCATTATTGATGACAGTAGAGTCATACCATGTTTGTATGTATAAGGACTCCCATTTTCAGTCTGCCTAGATCCTCAAGTGTCTTCCACACAACCTTGTATGACACAGAGACTGGGAGCAAGCATGAGAGGTCAGAGCAGCACAACTCTCTCATCTGGATGAGCTGGGGTTGTGTTCAAACCCTTCTTTCTCTTTGTTAGTAATTGGCGTAACTGCATCCGATGGCTTAAAAGCAAGCAGCAAAGGACAGTGTTGTGGGGGACTGATACATGCATGTAGGTTCATTCAGGTCTTGCATGTGCGTACACGCACAATCAAGTTTTGATGTTGTAAAATCCGACTTCTGACTAAAAAACGCTGCCAAGTGGATGGTTGTACTTTCTCTTTCAAAAATTACTCTATTCTGTCAAGTTTCAGGATGTTATATGAAAGACAGACATGGAAAATTACCCTCCACGCAGGCCTGGGGTAATGAATTAATGAGCTATAAACAGCAAAATAACCATGAATGTTGTTTTGGGGATCTGAGACCAAAAGTCTGGTTCTTCAGCTTTGAAAAAAAAAGCCTCCAGCTCTTGAGCTAAAGGCAAAATTCTGCAACACATTCGAGCAGCAGGTCTTCTCTCCTCGCTTTTAGCCACATCACACTCAAGGGAAACATCACATTAGGAGCCAGGAGCTCTCATAAACTTTCAAAGGCGATATAAACCCTGCTGCCTGCCTGCATAAACCGCAATGCGAGCGTAGTCCCCTGCTAACATATGGCCTGGGAGGCTGGTAATAGAGTCTCCTCTTTACTGTGGCAAGTCTTTTAGGTTTCTTCTCTGCTTTGGCTCCCTGTTTTGAAAAGGAGTGAGTTTTCCCACCCTGCAGGACAGTTGTGAGCAGAAGTATGCTTAAGGATTTTGACACTGTCTCCTGTAATGTCCAGGACATGAGTTTGGGCAGTCCTGGGCACTGTGCTCCAGGTGACCCTGCTTGATAACGGGGTTGGACTAGAGGATCTCCAGAGGTGCCATGAGGAGCTCATGCTCATGGAGAGGGATATGTAAATATGCTAACACAGAACCTTTAAATATTGTGAAATAAGGTGAGACATCCCCAGGGAACAGCACATGTTCTAGTGCATGTGCTTGTACCTTCCTCTAAAGTGACCTGGACTTGATTTTATTACAGCAGACATGTCACACTAGCTAGACCAGTGACATGATGCCTTAGGATGTCTATCTGTGCTTTAACAGGTCATGTAATCAATCTTCCCACACGGTTCCCCATCTATTACTGCTCTGTGACTGTCTCAGGGGCTATCAGCTGGAGTAATTAGTTCCTGTTGGCTTAGGAGGCTGAATGGGGAAGGAGCTCTCATTTTGATTGCTTCTGATTCATTAAGCTGAATTGTGAAATTAAGCTTTCTTTTCTCTCCTCTCCCTAAAGTAGTTAGTGCAAATAGCAGCGTGTTTCATGTGAACTGTTTGTAAGGATGTGCAGAGGAGTCACTAAAAGTTCAATTTTTCTAAAAGGCTGGTGACTGGGTCTTGGAGTTTTTCTGGCAAATATACACATTTTCCCTCAAGAAATCTTAGAAGAGAGAGGGCAGCCAGATCCAAAGAGACAGCACTGCTTTCATCCCAAGCGGGCAGTGACGCTGAACTCTCCTTAGTCTTACTCGGGTCTGAAAATACAACTGTAACCTTATGGAAGAGAGCAAATGACGATAGTTTTGGCCTGGGTGCCTCCATCAAGAGCTTTGGATGAGAAAGCTTTCACTGTGTGCCTTAGGTGGGAGCATCACTCTGCTCTGCTGAGCATTTACCTCCTGGATCTTCCTCAGATTACCTGGTTGCAGCTTTAAGTGACAGGACCCACCTTCCACTTGGGGTCCCTCAAAGCTGCTGATTTTATCCAGTTAGGACAACGTGGCTCCTTGGCAAGCATCACCATTTGGCAAAATATTTCATGGAGGGTAGCGCTGTTTCTGCCATCACGAGCACAAAACCTTGGGCATTTAAATCCCCTCATTGCAGGGTGTTTTCAGTCCTCTGCAAAGAACTTGTTCTTTGATTTCCTTTCCCCCTCCTCTCGCTCGGGCGTTGTTGTCAGGAGACTGCAAATGTCAAAGCCATTATCAGTCAAACGCAAGCAGCCTCTTAATTGAACTTCTATTCTCCTGTGTAACTTGCTGCACTCCGAAGAAAAGGCTGCACTGCTGGCATGGAAATGGCCTCTTAGGAGTTACTGCCTGCTAAAAGAAAATTATCTAAAAATAAGATATTTATTCATATTTTTCCTCATT
Source organism: Nothocercus julius (assembly GCA_013398735.1). Classification (NCBI taxonomy): domain Eukaryota; kingdom Metazoa; phylum Chordata; class Aves; order Tinamiformes; family Tinamidae; genus Nothocercus; species Nothocercus julius. The sequence goes on from VZSV01000069.1 coordinate 68,217, forward strand.
GAGACTTTTTTATTTATGTATATGTACAAGCTGGCAGATTTTTGTATATTCATAGATACTGTGTGTGTTTACATGCATACATAAAAATGAAATAAACATCTAAATCTTTGAATACATCTTGCCCCTTGTAGCTCAGACATCTGCTCTGAGTCCATGAAGTATCCTGTTGCTTTGTGACAGGAGCTCACAGGAAAAAAACAATAGAAAAAAAAGTGTGAAATAACAGTCTTGTTTGCTGCTTTGTGCTGTCACCATCCTTCTTTTTTATCCTTTGTTCACATTGCTTCCCTTCTCCATCTATTTTGATCGAGACAAGACAGGCAGACCTGAAATTCAACTGCCTTAGTCCATAAATGTCTCTTTGGATGATGCTGTGTTCCAAGCAAAATTCAGGGCAATTGGAACAAATATCCTGAGTCCATCATTAGCCTTTCTGTGTTATTAGGACTTTTTTTCACCCTCTCTTTATGTCCCCACAAGTGGTTAGGTCAGGTCTCATCAGATCTGCTTTGGCTTCAGGAATCTTTGCTTTGTTGGAGGGGAATTCTGCTGGATGGGAAATATTATTTTTGCCACTGATCACCCAAGGGATTCCAGACCATTAGAGCTTTTTTTTCTGATTTATTTCTGGCGTGCAGTCTGGCTGACTGCTCAAACTGTGCTTTCATGGTGCCTTACAAGCAAAGAACATAATCCTGAGCATTTTGTGGTGCTAAAGCCAGGTCAGTTACTGCAGGATCCTAATATGTCTGAGTGCCAGCTCTGAACTAGGATGAACCAATTTCTTCCCTGCTCCAGTGGTGCTGGACATACAAAACATTTACACAAGGAAAAAGCATTTGCCAAAGGATCTGGGAAGTTTTCCTCTAGGGTATTAGAATGCATCACAATGTTTAACCTATTTCTCCTCATAATATTCAAGTGAAAAATGGCAATGCCAGTTTTATAATTAAGATTTTGTGCAAACTGCAATTGTTTTGATAAAAAACAAAAAGGATGAGAGGAACTGTGGGTTAGTGCCTCATTGCCTCAGTAGCAGGGCCTCTGTGTGGGATACAGTAGGCAGAATGCTGCTTTCCAGCCTGCCAGGTAGAAAAGAGAGATCCAACTATTTCCATGTCCTTTTGCCTGAAGGGATGATCCTGGCTTTAGACAGGGCTCGCTGCTGCTCCTCCTCCTGCATTAAGTACCTAATTGCCCTTGAAAGAGCTACTCCTTTCTCCCCATAATTTCCCCCTGGTTGGCTAAAGGAGCTTCTTCTCCTACAAGGAATCCTGTCTCCAGGCTGAAACGCTTCATCTGCCTAACGGTAGAACCAAATCACTTGGTCTTAAAGCCCATAAGGCCATGTGGTGTCTAAAATTTAGGAACGGAATGTTGAAGCCAAGCTTTGGGGCTCCGTGAATTGCCACCCATGGCTTTGACCTGGCTTTCGATTGCGCGTGCGGTGGGGAGGACGAGCCTTGCGTAGCTCCCTCCTAGCAGGTGCTGGGGTCACGGGTTGATCATGAGCAGCTCTTTGGACCCAACTCCTTCTCCTGCAGCTTCCTCAAAGCCAGCACGGTCACTGTTGGCTGCTGCCTCCTTTGTCGGAGGCCACAAGTTTCCCAGTTTTGATCCTACAGGTCGCTGTAATAGAACTGTCAGTTAAAACCAGAGAGCCAAGTCACCCTTGTGGGGTCCCAACTGAGGTAGCTGTGCAGACAGCTGTTGTGTCAGGAGGTTGCAGAGGTCAGAGAGGGATGGAAAAGTGCCGGGTATGGAAGAATCATCCTTGGGGAGGGGACTCCATCCCTGTGAGACTGGTCCCCAAAAGCTGTTCGTCGTTGCAGGCCCCTCTCAAGAACAGCCCTGGGCTCAGCACGTTTCCCACCAGGACACGTCCTGATGCGGTTCCTAGCAGGTGTCACAGGCTGTCACAACACTGTGTTCTTTGCGGGGGAACTGCCCTGGCCTGAAAGGGCTTTGGATGAAGTCATCAACCTCTTCATCTGTTTTTCTTCTCCTTTCTGCTGAAATAGCCCATGTTTTGGAGTAACATGCGATCAGGCGAGGGGAGGTGGCTGAGAGGCGACTCCGAGCGCTCACAGCTTTGCAGCTGAATGAGGAGCTGGGTCCTGCTGTGGGTTGCATGTGATGCAGAGCAGGAGGGACCGAAGGTCGTGCATGGGAGCTTTCTTCATCTGTGTTGCCAACAAGCGGCAATTAAATCTTGACGTGTACTGCAAGGAGGCTTCTCGCCTTTGCTGGTTGTGAAGTTCATGAAGAGTTTTTCCGCTTGCCAGGAGTAACCATAGCTACCATTCATGGGGAGGAGGCAGGGAGAATATTAAACACGCCTCCGTTCCGCACAAGAGCTCTGGAGTTTCTGTAACTTACACTACATGGCCTCTTTTTTCTTTTTTTGGGGGATATCTTCACTAGAAATCTTTCTATCACTTGATGGCAGTAGAGCTATGATATAAATTTGGAGATACTGATGCTGCATGGATGCGTCTAGGGAAAAAATCATATTTATGCTCGTTCGGATATTTTTCTATAGTCTCTGTTTCGTATTAGAAGTTTTAAAAGACATAAGGAAAGACTTTTATTCTCAGAAAGGATTAATGCAGGGGATATTTCATTCATTCACAGCCTTCATAAATAACCCCTGGTACAACTAAACATCCCCTCAATTTGTTCAGCTCCATCTGCAAACTCTGCAGAAGTAAAATCAACTTTCTTATTGCATTTTTAACTTCTTGCACATTATATCTTCTCTGCAGTGATTGCTGCGGTAAAGGCAGCCAGCTCCTGTCATTACAAGCCCACAAGTTTTCATGCTGCTGGAAAACCATTGCTTTGCCCTTTTAGGATTAAAAAGACATGCATTAAAAGCAACACGGTTAATATCCAGTTACTGTAAGCTCTGGTTTTCTGAAGATCAGATGAGTCCCTGACAAACAGTGATACGTAGCTATATAACCAATAATGGCCTGATGCTCAGATACTTCATGGACAAACATCCTCCTGGGCGTTTGCCTTCCTCTGCTCTCATGCTGAGGGCAAATCCTTTGGCGAAAGGGCCATCACCTGATTTTGCACAGTTAAATCTCCTTCTAGCAAGGGTACCCACGTTGCAGATGCAAATAATCCCAGATAAAACCAGAACTCCCTGCCAAAAGTTTTCTTCCCTTGCCCTGGAAGAAGATAGGCAGCCAAGCAGCTCCCACAAACTCTTTCCAGGGTTTGCTGGGGGAATAAAGCCTAAGTACGAAATGAAGTACAAAACAAAGTATTAAAATATGGGCTGATTGTCTCCAGTGTCTTTCTACGCAAGTGACAGAACACTTCAGTGAATCCTCTGCCCACATAATGAATCCCTGACAGTGAACCAGGCTCTGCCTTGCCTTATTTTGCCTTTCTGTTTATTTACACACAGCCAGCCCTCTGCGAGCTCCAGTGTATTTCCTTGCAGGCAGTTAAAAGTGTGGAATTTTACGGGATATCCAAATCTCCGGGTACAGACACAGCACTGCCTCTTGCAAGAAAAATACCTCCTTTTCTCAGAGCTGACCGCCCTTGGGTGCTCATATGTATTTACAGTACTTGGAAGATGCAGCCATCTAGAGCTGTTTTTTACCCCTCTTTATTTATTTTTTTTGTCTTCCACTCCTAAGCAGCTTTGCAAAAAAATACCTTGCAGTTACACAGCTGCAGTGTTCCGCCGTGGCGGGCACTCTGTTTCGGATCCCTCGGGCCACTGCAGGAGCAGAGAGCAGCGCTGCAGGGAGCAGGCGGGCACAGGGCTGCGCAGAAGCCAGCGTGCAGCCTATGCCAAAAGCCGTGGAGATGTTTAAAGGAAGAATCCCTCCCCACTCCACAGCCCCTTCCCGCTGCCGGGTGGCAATGCCTGTGTTCCTGCTGGCCTCTCCGGTGGGATTTTTGCAGCTGCTGCCCCGAGCGCGGTGGCGCAGGGAGGTGATGCCGGGTCTCCTCCCGCGTGCTCCTGCTGTTGCCGGCTAAAGCCTTTACAAACCACTTCGCTCGTGCTTGCCCCATCTCCCACCTCTGGTTCAATTAATGTTTAATTATTACAGCCACTGGGACAGCTTGAACTGGGGAGAGGAGGAAAAGCTCCTTCCAGGCGATGCTGCCAGGCTGCTGAACTGGAGGGACAGAGGCAACAATTCATTTCTCTCTTCCAAATCAGGCAGAGATGGCCTTGCAAATATCTCCCATCTCCATCTTAGGTATAAATGGATTTTGCTTTACTGTTTCTTTTTTTTCTTTTTTTCTTTTTTTCTTTTTTTTTTTTTTTTTTTTTTTTTTTTTTCTTTTTTTTTTTTTTTTTTCCACCCCCATTCACAGTTCAGAGATTTTAAAGGAGACAGATGTTTTCTGCCCTCTGAGCTGGGCATCATTTTTGGAGACCTTTGCATCAGCTGTACCTGCCTCTTAGGTCAGCAGCTACCAGGACCTGGTCTTTATATTCTCCTTTGCTTTTGCCCAATCCTCTTCCAAGTGCATCAAGCAAGAGGGGAAAAAAGTCTGTTGATCTCTGATAAGCTGCCATTATTTCACTCCCAGGTATTTTCACATCAGTAACGCTGGGAACATTCAAATAAATGTGCCAGGGGAATGGAAGGATATTTAACTTTCATTTTACCTTGATCTCACTACTTGCTGGTAAGCCTATTACAGAGCAACAGTTTTCTTGTTTTTGGAAGAAAGAGAGGGAAAAGTAGTCGTAATTTTTGAAGCTGTAATAGCTAAAGACAACACAGAGCTTATTAACCCCCCCCCAAAACCATCTCAGCTTCAGCTACAGTAGGTAAAGGAGTTGCTGCAGCTTTACAGTTGTCAGCCTTGTATGGCTGGTGGGCACTTCTAACATACACTCAGGAATTTGCAGTTTCTTTATCTGTCATAAGAAAATGGTTCATAAATGATTGATATATTCTGGTTTCTGGGAATATTACAACCCAACTTTTGCTGAAGTTCATGGAAACCCTTCCCATGGACTTCTGGTGCTTTTGGGTTGGACACTTGCAGGAAAGATGGAAAAGGGGAATGGTTTTGTTTCTTTATAGCTAGACAGTAAGAGCAATCTTAGTCTGGAACTGCTTTCCTGTGTCTATATGATTGAACTGGACCCAGTTTTCATTGAAACAAAGTCAGATCAAGGAATATCAGGGCTAGGTATCTGGGTAGTAAATTATGTTTGCCCTTGGGAGTCAGCTCCCCTGATTTCCTTCGAATCGAGGCAGTCTCGTAGACTTACAGGAGACTCGACTGCTTCCAGTCCCTCTGCACGGCTGCGGTTCTAGCTCTGAGCTCGGACTCTGCCTGTACCCTGGCTGCCTCTTCACTCTGTATAGGCTTTAAAAAGAGATTAAAGAGTTTGTCCCATTTTAAGCTAGCAGCCTTGCTTGACCTTATAGAAAGACATCGTCCTCCTCTGTTTCGATGCCTTGTGAAAGTAAATTATGCTCTGGCAAACCCTCAGCTCTTTTTTACCTCCAGTTTTTATTTTCCTGCTGCTCTATTCCTAGGGCACAAATGATACTGCAGTGGGAGGGGTCTCGAGTCTGATTTCTTCCCTGATTTCTCAGAGTATGGATGAAGTGAGTGCGACAGGAATCCACCAGCTGTCTGTAGCGAGGGCCATGTCCTTAACTAATTTTTGATGAGGTCTTCCCTAGTGGGAAAAAAATCACCATTTCCCCTCTCCTGTTTACTCCGAAAAGAGAGGGCAAAGTAGTGTTCAGCCTGGCGTCCCTCATGCCCTTCTCTGTCTAATCCTCTCTTCCCTCATTTTCAGCACTGAAGTTTGGGGTTAAGCTTCACACATTCCCCACTGAAGATCCATTTCACCATCCGTTTTACCCTTTCTTCCTTGAATCAGTGTCTTCTTTAGAATGCCTTTGCTGCAATGCCATCTGCTAGGATGGAGCCACCTCATTAGACTCAAAGGAGCCGGCTAGACCTCACTGGATCTACTCCGCATTTCCTCAAGCTGTCCTGTGGGTCCTTAGCCTTAGATAACCCCCAATTAATAAGAAAGATGTTATGCTGCCTCAGCCTTGAGCACATCTACTTACAAGAATTTTTATAAGTCAGGCATCTCTTAATCAATATTAAATTGCAAATCCTGAGGTTAACAGTGCCTGTTTTGGGGCACAGGCTTCTATCCTAGCTCCTGCACTTTCTTCCAGTGCCTTTTCTCCTGATTGTTGCTGTACAAATGTCTATTTTTGAGGAAAAAAAGAAGACTAAAGTTTATTTCCCTCCCCCTCTTTTTTGTTTTCTTTTTGAAATGCTCCTAACTAACTAGATGGTCTACAAAATAAAACAGGGCTGATTGCAGGGGCTGCGAGGACCTCATGTATGTCTTGGAAAGCCTGAAGCCAGCAGGCCAAAGCATCAGTCCTCAGCATGAGACTCTCACATGTTAGGTGATCACCAAGACACCAAGATTTCATGGATAGCAGAGCAAATGCTGAAGCAGTGATTGAGCCACTAACACTCGGAGCGTCTGGAGAGAGAGCATTTTCTGAAAAAAAAAAAAAAAAAAAAGGGCTCAGTCATAGTCTGAGTTTGGGCACCTCTTTTGATTTGTCTCTACCTCTCTTGCCTCTGCTCTCCTAATGCATGACTCAGGTGACTCTGAATCAGATTTTCTCTGCTCTTTGGCAGAGAATCCTCTATGTCATTTAACACAGGCTGCAATGCCCATTACTAGTTATGTTCCAATGTTAGCATTATTTTTACCTTTGATTTGGAGGATGGGAGAGGGAGTTGCCTCTCTGGACTCTGAATAACTATTTAATCTCTTAGAAGCCTTCCTTATGATATTGAACTTCTCAAGCTCTCCTGATTCACTCAAGGCCCTTAAAATGCTTTTGTATTTTCCTGGTGTTTTCAGACAGCAGACCTATATTTGCTTTAGAAGGAGAAGCTGAAAGCCTTTATAGCACTGGCATTGCTATTCTGGTGCTGTATCTTCTCCTTCCCCACGTGCTTAGCAGGCAGAAGGTCTTTGAGCAAGATGAGCTTTGCCTCTGGTTCAGCGTGAGTCAGATCCTTAACATAAAGTCCAGTGAGAAGGGGAAGACTCAGGAGAAAAAAGAAGTCATTTTAAAAAAATAATTATCCTCTTTCAGTCTGGTTTCCTTCCACACTAATAATGCCTATCCTTTCACAACAGCTTTTCTGTAGACTTGCATAGGGACACATTGTATGCCTAACCCTCCATCACTTCTAACTGGAGCCATTGCAATTTTGATGGTTATTTTATGTTTAGGAGGAAACATGCTGGTGCTAGCCGGGGCTTGTCCAAACACTCAGAATTGCACAGCAGATGAATGAGATCAGTTGGTTTAGGTTTCTGGGTTACATGTAATCTGAAGCAGTGCCTTTGCACGACTCCAATGCTTCTGCACCCTGGAAATCTCCTTCATCACTGGCGTGGTCCATCTCACCTAAATTCAGAGGCTGAAATTTGAACTGTTCAAGCTGAAAGGGTCTGTGTAGCCTTTTTCTGTCAGTCTGTAAAGAAAAAGGTGTTCCACAGGGAAACTCTGCTTTAAGGTGCAATTTTACATCCTTTTTAATGCAACATCAGTCTCAGCTCTTGAGGAAAATAAGCATCCCATCCTCTCCCCCCCCTCAGCTCAATGATCCTGAGCACTCCCATGTGCTGAAGCTCATTTTCACATAACGATGCAGCGAATGTGGATGAGGAATTAAGCTGGCAGAGAACTACTCTTGTCTTTTTTTTTTTTTTTTCCCTGTGTGATTTGTTGATGTTTGTTTGCTTTTAGTTAAACTTCAGCCATCTCAGGTTCTTGGGCACTCAGCAGTCGAGTAAAATCTAGCAATGGCAGAAAGGAAGAGCTAGGAATACCTAGTTAAGGCAGGGGGCTGTTGAAACAGCACATTCCACACTACCCAGCACGCTGGGAGGATTAAAGTCACTGTGGAGTTGCACCCTTAAATAAGAAAAATTCAGTCTTTGGTGACATGTCTCTGATGCTCCAAGGGAGCTTGCAAGCTTTCATTCATGAAGAGACTGACTTCTCCTTAGCCTAACCCCTAGCCTGAAAAGACAGGTTGTAGCATCTATCGCTGCAAAGGAATAACTATAACTGCTTTTGGATGTAAATGCTGGAACTGTATTGGTCTGAAATGTCTTAGCATATTCACTGCCTTCCTTTTGCTGTACGTCTGCAGTCTTTACTGTGTAACTATCCTTTTTTATTCTTCTAGAGAAAGGGCGTTGCGGTCATGCAGTCATGGTAGAGTTATATATGGGGGACAGGCAGAGGCATGCGCTGCTCACAGACCCTTTTCTTTGAATAGTTAGATCCTCAGCTGTTGCACAGTGATTTATTTCCACTGAAGTCAGCACTGGTGCTGATCTGACCTGTTTCTGTGCAGAATAAAGAACTGTTCCATCAAAACCGATAAGACTTTCCATTAGGTTAACAAGCTTTGGCTTAGCCACCACATTATTTGCAAGGAAGTGTATGATTTGTGCACTTCCTCTGCACGGAGCAGACAGGAGAATGGGAACAGAGCGAAACTGGACAGGATTTAGAGCCTCCCTTTCCTGGCTGCTCTGGGAGAAAGTGATGCAGATGCTACAGGAATGCAGATATGATGAGGAATTTCTGTGGCAGCTCAAGTTTGTTGGAAGAAGTTCACCAGAAAGCAGTCCTGGTAAAGAAATTGCTGCAGGGAACTGCAACAAATAAGGATTACAATAAAGAACCAAAGACACGAAAGCAGAAATGACAGTTTTCTCTGGAAGCAGTTCCTAATTTATCTCCAACCAGAATCTCTCTGAGTGAACATATTAGTCAAAGCTTAAAATAACTTAAAGTATGGGCATCCTCGCTCACTGAATGATTCTGGTTATTAAAAGGTATTTAAATAATAACCTAATGGGCTTGAAGCACAAGATGACCAGAGGAGTAAAACTGTTTTGATGTGCTGCAGCAGATAGTCTGGATTTTAGTAACTGCCTGTGCTAATCCTATTGTTGGAGAGTATTGCGTGTAAATAATTCCAGGACCATATAGTTTTAGCTTTCCTGATCTGTCTGCTCCAGATGGTGTTAGTGTGAGCAATTAGGACATGAAAAGTGGACACCAGTTGGGTCAGGAGCCCCAGTCTGTTCTCTGGTGTGGTTCAAAAGGCAGTAATGCCATAGTCTATGTAGAGAAGTGCCTTTGGTTCAGGAACTGCAGCACGATAAAGGACTGCCCTTGTAGCCTGAACTTCCTTGTGCAGCTTATCTAATGTCTGACCAGATCTTGGCTGCATGCCGCTCATGTTGGGCAAGGATGTCAATGCCCCAGACATTTTTACTTGAGTGGGATGGAAACTAAGGGCTGTACCAAGGGAATTATTTTGCCAGTGGATGATGGCAAGTTCAGCTGGGAAGGATTATGAATTCCTTAGTGACTCTTGCCCTTTTGTGGTACACACAGGGTTGAGTGCAGCAGGATACAGCAAATGCCTAGGAAAAGGCTGAGAGGGATGGGGTGATAATAGCCACTTTTTTAGAAATAATCTCTTTCTAATAAAATAACAAACCAGGATGATTGGAAAATACCTATGAATAGTTCCACTTTAGGGATGAGCACTGTCTTTGAACAGACATTGGCTGCTAATTTCTGTGTTTCTCCCCAAAAGAGGAGAGACAGGATGAGGGTTGCAAGGAATGAATAATGTGGCATTCTCTTTCTGCTAAGTGACCTTTTAAAACCAAGAAACTACAATCCAGATACAAAGGGGGGAGTCTGGGGGAGGAATTACAGACAGCATCACTGCTCCCTACCCTCTGGTGATATGCTCCATTCCTCTGCCGAAATGTCAGTATGGGAGGCCGAGTTAAAGTGTGAAGAATAGGGTCAGAATAATAACTCCCTTTCTGTCTAGCAGCCTATGCAATCATGCCATACTTGGCTGGTCTTTGCTAAAAACCTACTCATAATAAATCATTTAGTTAGGTTAGAAGACAAAATTACAGATTTAGGTAGCTGTGGAGTACCAGGCAATACTGAAACTGTTATGAGAAACCCCAGAAGAGAATGCACCCAAGGACATAGTTTTGCCGTTATTGCTGGAAAATACAGACAAAACAGCAGATATTCCTGGGGCATCATGAGAGAATATGGACAAAACAGCAGAGACCGATTGAAGACAAAGATAAGGACCATCATATCTTCAAGGAACTCTCTGAAACTGAGCAGTAGGACCAAAACAGGGCCTTCTGAGCCAAAATGGGGCCATATATGGAAGTGAGTTCTGGGATGTCATCGAGTGGACACGGAAAGACGACCACCAGGGGTCTCAAAAGACCACCAGAGACCACCAAAGGGACAGAGGGTGCGCGAGGGTGGGGTATATTTTAATTAGTTCCTGGAAATAGAATGAATATGTATGATCATTCCTAGAGTTCAATGCATATGTAGATAATAGAGAAATAAAAATTTTAGCAAACACACCTTGGGGTGTGCACGATAGGAGGAGCTATCCCCTGTGCATCCAGCGCTGCAATAAAGCGAATGCCTGCTGCTTAATACTAAATTGGTGTTAAGAGGTTTATTCCCGGTTTTTGGTGACAAAACAAGGGTAGTATTTAACATATACCTTAAATAGGACATGGCAAACAAAAGGGTTTACTTTGGTGTTGTCTGCATGTGTGGGACATAATAGTGCCACTATCAATCAAAGCAGGATTATGCCTAGTTTATCTACATTCTGAACCGAAATTGAAGTCAACTGGTGTTTTCTTTGTGTTTGAACTCCGGGAACTGGTTCACACATCAGAAAACAAAAACCAAACCACCAAAGATGGTGATGAGGATAGAGAAATAAGGTGCTAATAGTGTTTAAGCTGCTCTCATCCAGAACAGATGAGAACACATTTTACTCCTTCCTTTAAATTCCACAGTTGTGCAGTTCTGCTGTGCAAGCCTTGAGAAGCTTGAAGATATGAGAGAGGATATTCTAGAATTGAAGCAAGTTTATAATTCTCTAATATAACAGTGAGAAAGTAAAGTTGTCTGCCTACCGGGTCCTAATTCGACTTGAAGACACAAAACTTGCTGGTATGAACAGGTCAAAGGACAATAGCAAATGTAGAAGAGACAGTTTTAGTCCCTCCAATGCAATCAGAGCACATGTTTTACTTACCAAAAATGTCAGCGTTGTCACCAGATCTTCCATCACAGATCACTAACTTTTTCTCATGATCTGTAGTAAATCAAAATCAAAGACTAGAAACTTTAACATGTCCTAGCCATGTCCTGAGATCCTGTAAGAATATGATCCTGGAAGCAAAACACTGAGCAAGTATTATAAATGTACCACATTCTGCAGAGAAACATAAAGAAAACCCACATGGACAATTCAGGCCAATATAAAATAGGGGAGAACCTGTCCAGACTCTAAATCTGGTGATTGTTTAACCCAGGTTTGTGCAATGGCACACAAAACCAGTATGTGTCAAATCCAAATTCCCCCAAACCACCAATAGACTATTCTCATCCTCTGCTTCCAGCTCGGGTTAATCTCTGTTGAGCTGAGGAAGCCTAAAAAGAAACAGCAGAAGTAACAGTCAAGCCTCCCATGTCCATACAGCAATAATATTTGAGGAAACTTGCTTTAGGAGTCATAGAGAAATATAGTAGATTGTACTTATTTTTAACACATGTAAAATTAATTGTCTTATACTGATTTTTTTCCTTACAGGCAATCTGCAAGAAACATACAGAAACTCATGAGCCAGATGCTGGCCATGGCTATCTGTAGTGTTGCAATGAGACAACAACAGAGATAAATGAAGGGCCAGGTTAAACATGTTAACAGGAATAAAAGGATGGAAAATAGCAAAAGTTAGCCAAAAGGCAGTTTCTCTTCAGCCTTGTGATTTCAACAGAAGCCTTTGGAGAGAAAGAACAGGGACATTCCATCATCACTATCTCTAGAGGTCTAGGAGCAGGTGAGGTGACTTTGTAAGGAAAAACTTTACAGAAATGAAATATGGATTTCTATTAAACCTGTGAAATGGTGAGGATGATATGGGCCAAAGAACTCTGGATGCTCATGGCATCACCACTAGCTTTGGAAAGAGATTATGGGACTATCAAGAGAAGAGAGTTTCTTGGGCATCTCTCAGATGTGATATGGAGGATAAATTCTTCTAAGTTTTTCTAGATCCAGAGGTCACTGAAAGGATCAAATATTTTCCTTTTCAAAAGAAATGACCAGTGGCAGCAGGCCGCAGCTGGCTGTCTCTTAGGGCTTTTAGCAGAGTCTCGTGCAATTTGACCTGCCTTGAGTGAATAGTGACAGAAGGTGCATTTAAGCATTGAGTGACCTGGAGATTTGGTGTCTGGTAATGAAAGGATTTATGTTTTAATTGTCTGCAGCCCCTGGCCTACTTTGAGCCTCCTGCCGAGTAGCAGAGGTCAGTGAAGTGACAGTGCTGAAAATCTTAGCCTATAAAACATCTGTTGGCTTTGAAATGACTTAAATAGGTTATAGTCACACTGTGAAGCTGTTTGTTTCAGGTTCCTAGTTTAGATTATGCTGGAGAATTGCATTTGAGGGCAGGGAGGGTAATGGAGGGAATTAGGTAGATAGGGAAAAGATGTTCAAAATCCTTCCCTTTTCACACAGCAGGTTATGAAAAAATATTAATGGCATTTTGTCGGCGCAGAACTCCAGAGACAGCAGGGAGGCAGGCTGCGTTTGTCACTTTCCCGAAAGTTTGATAATCAGAAATGCACTAGATTTTTGCCAAACCATTTTGATAGTCTAAAGAACCCTGTTGCCCACAATAGCAGCAAGGAGTAAACCTCTGACCCCAACAAGTGCGATGGTGAGGCATGGATAAGGAAATACAAGCAGCAGCGTGCCAATACATCAACTCCTACTGCTGCGGGTCAAAAGCCATCATAGCCGGTTCAGATTAGAAAGGTCAGATAATCAACACTCAGTCAGAAGGAAGGAAAAAAAGTGAGTCTGAAATTCATGGATGTTAAAGCAAATGTCGTAAATTATGTATGACGGTTCGTTCATCCACATTTTTCTATTCATGAGATGATAAAGGTTGATTTTGGAGAGGAGGAAAATAAAGATTCTGGTTTGTCCTAGTCACCAGAAAATACCCTTAAACTTGGACACCAAGTTGTTCCAAAAAAATGAGTATCTTCATGCTCTTAATTAAACTAAATTTTCCTTAGAGCTAATTTAATAAGCTATGACCTAAAAAGAGATGAAATATGCCAATTAATTTCCTGTAAAACCGTAATCCTTTTACAAGTGCTTCCTTCTGATGCACAACCCCCACAATAAAGTGTTGAAGAATAACTAGTTTTAATTAACCCTAGCAAAAAAAAAAAAAAAAAAAAAAAAAAAAAAAAAAGAAATAATAATGCTGTGGTTACAGAACAGCTGTTGCATATTCCCACAAGAGTAAAAGTCTACGTTAGTTCAGGGTTACATATGTTAGGGTTTTCTATCACAGAATCACAGAATGATTAAGGTTGGAAGTGAGCTCTGAAGATCATCTAGTCCAACCTCCCAGCACAAGGAGAGTCACTTAGAGCACGTTGCATAGGATGGCATCCAGGTGGGATTTGATTATCTCCAGAGAAGGAGACTCCACAGACCTCGGCAACCTGTTCCAATGCTCTGTCAGCCTCAGGGTCAAGAAATTTTTCTAAATTTCAAGCAGAACTTCCTATGTTTCTGTTTGTGGCTGTTGCTTCTTGACTTCTCTTTGGCCACCACTGTGAAGAGTCTGGCCCCATCCTCTTGACACTCTCCCTTGAGGCATTTATACATATTGATAAGTTCTCTTCTCAACCTTCTCTTCTTTAGGCTAAACAGGCCCAGCATTCTCAGCCTTTCCTCATAGGACAGATGCTCCCATCACCTGATCATTTTTGTAGCTCTATGCTGGACTCATTCCATTAGTTCCATGTTCCTCTTGTTCTGGGGAGCACAGAACTGGATGCATTACCCCAGATGTGGCCTCACCAGAGCTGACTAGAGGGGAATCACCTCTCTTGACCTGCTGGCGAAACTCCTCTCCACTCCTATCCACTCCAGGATACCATTAACCTTCCTGGCCACAACAGCACGTTGCTGGATCACGGTCAACTTGTCATCCATCAGGACTCCCAAGTTTTCTGTGCACAGCTGCTCTCCATCAGGTCAACCCCTAATCTGTACTAGTGCCTGGGGTTATTCCTCCCTAAAGCATAGGACTCAGCACTTGCCTTTGTTGAACTCCATGAGGTTCCTCTTTGCCCATCTCTCCATCCAGTTCAGGTCCCTCTGAATGTCTGCACAGTCCTCTGGGGTATCAGCCACTCCTCCAAGTTTTGTATCACCAGCAAACCTGTGGAAAGATATTCAACACATCCTTTCATTTTAGTAGCAAACCTTCAACAACTTCTTCCCATATCTGATTAATCGATTTTTGCACCCGTTCTGTGATCATTTCATGCTCATTCTGATTCCATCATTTCTTTATGAAGTTGTCATCAGAGGTATTGCCAATTAAGTAGAAAAGGCCCCTATTGCTTCTCCCTTACTCACACAGGCTGGTTATCCTGTCATAAAAGGAGATTATATTTGCTTTACATGATTTATTAACAAATCTATATTGGCTGATATCTTTTTGTTGTTGTTATTTGCCATGCAACTATGCAATGATGATGATGATGATGGTTTACAGACTGTTTGATAACTTATTTAAGGAGAGGAGTTGATATTTTTACAGTCTTCTGAGAACTGATTTATTCCATTTCCTTTCCCCACCTTTTAAAACGTTGTATGTACCCACTCTGTTCTACTCTTCTCTTTATCTATCAAATTCTGTGTTAAAAATAGTTAGGTTTTCCTCCCTATCTGTCTGACTGCTGCTTCTGTACCTCATTGTCCTGACTGGTAGAAGTCTTTCCCTCTAATTTGCAGTATAGATTCATTTCTTCCCAGTTTACACCCACTTTCTCTTGTGCTAGTTCTGTCCATTAACTTAAATCACTCTTTCCTCTCCCTGGTGTTTATCCTCAGGGAGATATTTGCAATCTTACCCTTTCAGATTTCATTTTTGCAAGACTAAACAAAAATGCCCACAGTTTTTTTTCTCCCATAAAAGAGAATATCCTGTCAATCCCTAGAATGCATTTTATGAGATTTTGCCTGTTGGAATTTCTCCTTCTCCAAGACACACAGCCTGCATTGTCCAGAGCAAGTCAGGCAGGACTCAGTGGTCCCTTGTGGTGGCAGCCGGCTGGTCACACTTACCTCTTTCATTTCTATGTCTTCCTGGTGTCTTAGTCACCTCTTAGTCACCTCTGTTTCCAATACCTTAGGAAAGAAATCCTTGTTATTCATCCCTAGATGCATGAGATCATTTTGTGCTACAGAGCATAATCCTTTTTTTTTTTTTTTTTTT
>VZSV01000069.1:84818-120995 GCA_013398735.1 Nothocercus julius
CTAATATGGGAGAATTGCCATTTTTAATGTAGGTACCTTAACAACAGCCCTATGCCCTGAAGAAATATATTATGCTTTTTTTTTTTTTTTTTTTTATAGGCAGGGAACTGAAGCGCAGAGATGAAGGGTCAAATCTGCTACTGCAGATTTATTCCAGCGCAATCCAGTGAATCATGCAGCCCTATAAAACTGGAGTTACACAGTGATTAACCACGCCATTAGATTTGTACTTAATGTTTTATTACATCCCTCTTTTAGTTTTGCTATATTTACTAAATCTGCTGTGCAGCAACTTGGGGTCAGGCTGCTAAATCAGTGTAATGCTGTTCACAAACCAGGCACCGTGGTGTTGGGGAGGAGTGAGCGTATTTTTGCACGTCTTACCTGCCAAAATGAAATCTATGATTCAGCAGCAGCGCGGGCTGTATGTGCATGGAGAGAGGTGCATGGTGCAGCTCCTCTCTTGTGCTATAGCCCTTCTGTCCCCTATAGTTTGCTCCTTAAGTGCTAAATCCTCTGCCTGCCTTAGTGCAGAGTGGGTGTGGATTAGCTGGGGACTTATTTTCAATTACCATTACTTTTAAAAGGAATTAGGCTGCCTGAAGTGTGATTTATATAGAAGGAAATACAAAACACACCCAGCTGACTTTGACTTTCGTGTGCTATCCCCAGTGCCAAGTAGCACTTACTGGCAACAGAGTTTTCCACTTTTTATCCTTGCTTTGCGTTGATGGAAAGCTGCCTTTTCCTTCAAACTGGGCAGCTGCAGCTGCCTCCCTGTGTGCTGGGAAAAAGCGTAAACAGATCTTCATCTTCAGGAGTTTGCTGGGGAAAAGTTCAGTGAAATGGTAACCAGAGAGCTGTGGAATACAGGTTGAAATAATGATAATAGTAGTAATAGTAATAATAATAAAAATAAATCCATTTAGTTTGCCTGTGGATGGCTGCAAAAGGCTCCTCAATGAATGACACCCTTTGTTCGGCGGGGAAATTTGCGAGAGGTGATTCCTGCAGCCATGAATGGTCTTGGGGAGACGTCTTGAGTCACTGCACCAGCTGTTTGGGGCTCAGCAGAAACTCAGTTGTGAACCTCTCTGTATGGGTGTTCTTGCCTTATTTTCTGCTGAAAGTTAAAGCAGCTAGGCCATAAATAACATCAACATGCTTCAAAATTAAATTAGGTGACCGTGAAGGGTTGGGCACCTCTTTGCAGGGTAGATGCTGCAGCATGGTAAATTTTGGCTGATTTGCGCTGATTCAGTTAGTCCCCCATGATACCTGAGGATATTTATGAGTCAAGCTGAGTGGGGAGCAGGCGAGACAGCTCTTATAAGGAACAACATATTTAAATTACCACAGCGTGAAGCTTCTTATGGCTGTCTGGATGTCTCACCTTGCAGCAGGGCATCCAGAAGACCCGCTGGCAGTGCTCGGGAAGGCACTGGCGGGAGCCAGGGCTATGGGCCTCTCTCCCTAATTACCTGCACCTTCTTCTCCACCACCTAGTTGTTAGCCATCAAAAATGCTTGGGGAAAAATAATCCTTTTGTAGCAGTATCAGTTTTCACATTTATAGGATGAAGCCCTGGCTTTCATCTCTAAGGGCCCAGGGCTGATTTTGGTGGAGCAGGGAAAGGGACTCATTCTCAGAAAATGCTCAGAAATCACTGCTTCTTGCCCTTGAAGTGACCTTTTCTTTTCGTTATTCTCCTGAACTCCAAAAGTGAAGATATTTGTATGTTTATTTATTGATGCTCACCTCTCAGTATTTTCAGTAAGCCCCTAGGTATTAGATCCAGAAGGAGAACCTCAGTGGTGTAAAGGGACCGGAGTCTCAGGAAAGATGGAGCTCAAAGAATAAAACTGAGAGTAGAAAACCCAACACACATGGCAGGAACAGAGGGTCCCAGCCTGGTCGCAGTCAGTCGCAGCATCTGCAAGGTGGGACGGTGACAAACCGCTAGCCATCGCTCCCGGGGAACTGGGTTTGTCCTGGCACCGCTGGTGCAACCTGCCTTACCCGTATCGTTATCTATCCGGAAAACGCGCAGGGATGCTAATTTAAATGTCAGCTCTGCTCGGTATTTTATCACCGGGAAGGCATGGCGCAGCTAGATTGCAACCTGCATAATTTATCTCAAGGGATGCCTCCTTCTGTGACCCAATGTTACTAGCGGTTCAGCAGCAACCGACTATAAAAGTGGAATTTTATTAGACCTCTGTTTAAGGATGAATCCAGCTGAAAAGCACCTCTGGGGATGCCTGGACCCCCTTCTGATTGTTTAAAACAAGTGTCACCAAATCAGACAAATGTTGGTGCTGGGACACAGCAGGCACTAATTTAACCCATATGCTCTGGGAGTGCTCCTACATCTGTTTATTCTGGGCAGAACTAAACAGTAGAATTAAATTTTTTTCTCCCCTCCCCTACCAAGTAAAATTGTATCACAAACTCACTGTGTAATTTTAAGCCTGCTGGTGGGTAAATAAGCAGGAAAATTTGGGGCTCAGGAGAGCACTAATAGCGTCTAACTAATTGGTGTTAGAGAAGTGGAAACTTCAAATCTGTGGCACAGTTCAGGGTTGGAAAGCAGGCTGGGTGAATTTGCCTGGGCTGGAAGCAAGTGCAGCAGGGAGGAGCAATCACTGAGTTAGATGACACCTATTTATTAAGTGAAGCAATATCTTTTTTTTTTCTTCATTATTTCATTCTATGCATGGTTTCATTTCTCTCACTTAGATTCTTTTATTTCTTTCCTTAGCGTGGTACTTATTTTTTCATTGCTTGTATAACTGACTAAAGGAAAAATTAGAGTAAGACCAAAAGCTTGTTGCTGTTTTTTAAAACATGTATGTAAAGAAATCAATGTGATATCTGTACCTGACTTACATATAGAAAGAGCACATAACTATAAATGGCCTGAATATAGCTTGGGTCAGATTTTGAAATACTCAGCCTCTGTGTTTGTACTACCTACTTAACTATCATTATGCAATAGCATGTCAACTATATTATCATTAAGTGACAGCATATTTAAAAGTTAGTCATGGAAAATAAACATGGGATATCCACCTCACAAAATTTCACAATTTTATGCTGAAATTGGTATGAAAACAATCTCAAAATACTTTACAGGAAGAAATGTTGAAGTTTCTTTTTGTGCATATAAACAAGGCATAAATAGCATATTTTCTTCCAGTAATTTCAGGTTATATCATCTCAGTAGTGTGACATATAAACAGTAAAATGATCATATACATGCTTATTACATTAGAATAGTAGCATTTTAGGATATTGTTGTTATTTTTATGTTACTTCTTGCTTGAAAAAGGACATCCAAAGAAACTAATTCTTATTAAGCCAGAAAAGATTACAATGAAAATTTCATAGGGCTTTCTGAATAATAGTGAATATAGATATTCATTAGCAGTTCTGCTTCTTACCTAACAACTGCTGATCATATCTTTTAGAAAGACATTTACTCTGGATATAGCAACTCCCAAATGAAAGAGAATTTACCATAAGCCTAAGTAATTTCTGCTAATGGTTAATTATCATGCATTAAATATGTATATCTTGTTTTCAGCTTGCATGAGGTTTACTCATATATTAATTGTATATTTGATTGTAATTCGCCCTATCTTAGCTCATTAAATGCATTGCACTTATTTTTATTTGATTCCCTGATTGGATGACTTCTTTAAATAACCAACTTAGCATGAATTATGAACTTTTACAATCAATTATACAAATGCAAAACTCAGGAATTGAACTTCAGCTGAGTCATTCAGAAATGATTTGTTCCACACTAGCCCTCTAGTTTTCAAATAATCTGAAGAAAGGAAGTACTGAAGACACTCAATGAGTATATGGGTCTGTTCAAACATACTTGCCATTACTTACCCGATGATTCACTACAAAAGCCCAGAACCCGTTCTCTGTCCCTAATGTGGAGAGACCAGAGTCTTGTGACCACAGTTGTCCTAGATTTTCAGTGACATCAAAGCGGAAGAGCATCTGATTAAGACTGGTGGACTCTATTTCGGGTAATACCCTTCAAACTTACATGATTGCCTAAAAGGTGAGTTCCCCAATTTTTGTGATACTTCTGAAACTCTTGGATGGAGTCAGTGGGCTTTGGAGCATTATGCTGCCCCAGACAATGCAGAATAGGACCAGATACTACTGTAGTAGGCATCCTGACACCCCCGTGTCAGTTCAGCTGAGCTGTGCTCCTAGGTAGGAATGAAAGTAACTCAAGAACTTTCCTCATGCAGGTGATTTGGGAAATGGGCCTTGGTATAAACATCTGAGATAAAATAGCATTGTATTTCTGGCCTCTTTCCATTTAAAAAAGATCCTAAGCTAAGAAGCTCATATGTAAATCAAGTGAGGGGGATTCTGACCTGCATGCTGTGTGCATACTCTAAGATGTATGAAAGAGTAAGAAAAAGGGAAAAAAAAAATAAGGGGGGAGAAACTTGCAATAGAAGATTTAAATTTTCACTGAAGTGTTAAACGTCATTAACCAAAGTAATTCTTGTTGGCATAATGACATCTGGGGAGGGTTGGAAGGAATACACACTGTGGGGGCCAAGGTGGCACTAGAAGTGGGAGAGTGTTTTGTACTGCAGCTGGCAGCACGATAAACTGGGATTAAGAGGACAAAAATTAATCATAGAGAAGCTGGTAGCAGGGAAGAGCAGAAAAGCTAGGTGTGGATGCCACACACATTGAGAGGGATGTAGCTTATACAACTTAGACACTAAAAAGCTAAACCTCTGTATCAGAGCTGACTACCTCCAGCCCTCCATCTGCAGTCATTAGGAATAGATAAGTGTCCCAGTCAGCTATTCTTCTAGACTTTCCTTTGGATAACGTCTATTGCCTTACACGTCAGTCTCTCTCCATTGACTCTCCATGTCAAAGAGAACCTGACACGATTAGCCTGAGGATAGATAAATCCTATATACAGGCTGTTAAAAATACTCCGTAGAACACTATTGTACTCTTCAACTTAAATCTTAGCTGTTACACATCAATTGCCTGGCATTGTGCTTTGGATTATACAAGAGGCCATACAAAAGTAAGAGGGACAACTTTATTACCATCTCTTGCACATTGCCATATCTGTGCTCTTTTCTTTTTTTTTTTTTTTTTTTTTTAAGTAGGTTTAATGCATTTAATCTTCCGACAAATTTTCATTGAAGTTTTTTGGAGTATCTCCTTCTTTCTTCCATGAGCTGGGGCAGTTCCTGATTCCTAATTCATTACAATCTGCATTTCCAAACCTCTGTCAGCTTTCCAATCTCACTTGGAATCACTGCAACAGACACTCAGAAGTTCCTGCCAGATCTCATCCAAGATCCTAGCCAAGCCTAGGGAAGTAGAGGAAACACATTTAATGTCAGTGCAGGAACTTTTTCCATGGTGCTGCTGCAGAACGTGCATATTTTTTGTCATTAGCTACAAGCATCTTTGTCTCACCTGCCCCCACAGGACTATTTTCTGGCCTGTATTCCATTGAGCTGAGAGGCAGAAGAGGGCATGTCAACCCCTTCTGCAGTCAGAACGTTTAAATAAGTAATTTATTTTTTGTAGACTTATTAGGTATACCCTGGAAAAGCCCATTATTAACCAGCCAAAGACTGGGACTTTGAAAAGTTTCATCTGATTTCTAGATCTTTGGAATCAAAAGAATTCACTATAAAACGAATGGACAGGAAGCTTTCCCAAGTTTTCTCCTTTCACAAGATCTGAGATAGCACTGTGATGGAGCCCACGTAGGTGAAACAGGACTTTTCTTCAGTTCATGGTTCACCTCCTACCAGGTGAGGATTCAATATTTCCTCAAGAGAGAGACTTGGAAACATGCCGAGCAACAAAGTAAAAGTTAGAGAGAAATTCTGTTTACACTTGTGTGCTTATTAGTACAGGATAAAGTAGATCACACTGTTCCCTCATGGGCTCATTTCTGATGTTGACAGACATTTGTATTAGCATATGGCCTTAAGGTTCAAGATCCCACAAGAAGCAGGTTTCCTTTCATTTATATACATTTCATTTCACTGTCTTGTTCTTGTGCTTAGATTTCTATTCTTTATTGCCTGAAACACCACTGTCCAAGTATTTATATTTAGAATAATATATATTGTTCACTGTGAATTTTTCTTTTGTGCAAGTGCATGATCACATCATTGTGCTCTCTTGTTCATTTTTAACTCAACATCCTTCAGTTACAAGTAGATATTCATCAGTGAAAAGAGTTGAAAAGACTAGATACCTTAGGATGTGTTCTTTATTGATTGCCGTGGTTGGACGGCAATAATACATGAAAATCCAGAATCAGATAGCAACAAATTAACACAGAAAGACAAACAGCAATCTGGAAGCTGGTATCATGTGCTTTGTATAGGAGTTCCCACTCTTCTGACAGGAAGCTGGACATTGAAAATCAAGACCTGTGTTGACCTTTCTGAGCTCTGCTTACATGACTTTTGATCATTCTCTATCTGCATCATGTCAGCGTGGCTCGAAAAACTCATGGTCCACAGGCTTGCAAAATCAATCCTATCTTTTTCTTCATTTTACTGGGAAGATGACAAGGAGAGTGTGAGATTAATTTTTTGAGCTCCTTTTTTAATAATACATACTACTAAAATAATGAATAAATAATGAATATAAATAAAAAATATAAGTTAGTAACAAGTCATGTAATAATACACAAAATAGTAATACCTAATAACATGTATATTATAATAATAATGGTACATGTTACCAAAGAACTGGAATAGTGGCAAGTAAACAATAGAAGATATTTACATGCAAAGATATTGAGTGCAATTCCTGAAAATTGTCCAGATGACATTGCGTATTGGAACACATCTGGACTGTGCTAATTTAAGAATTTTCCTGGTGAGGTTTTGAGGATGAAGTTCTCCTGAGTACTTCCACAAACTGCAAAGTATAGACTACAAACCTTTACAGAACCAATTAGATTAGCAAAACAAGTTCACAGGACCTTTTTTTAACTGAAATCACACCCCCAAGAAAGAAAGAAAGAAAGAAAGAAAGAAAGAAAGAAAGAAAGAAAGAAAGAAAGAAAGAAAGAAAGAAAGAAGGAAAGAAAATATTGCTGGAAAGAAATAGACATAAAATTCAGATGAAATCATGAATGCTTCAGGTCACTATACCTATATAGTGGGATCAAAACTAAATAAGCCCTCTTATTTTCTTTCAAAACACAGTTAGAGATCTTACTCTCCATCCTCAGGTTTTTGAGCGGACTCTGCCCAGCAGTCCTGGCCCTGGCAGTGCCCCCTGGCAGTACATCATACAGCATACATCAGCCAACACCAACAATGAGAGAAATCAAATCCCAGGGTAAAGCCTTAGGAATGCATTATTGATTTATTTGCACACACCTTCCCACCACCATCAAGGTTCATTGCAATGAGATGGAGCCTTTCCAGCTTGAAATCTTATGCTTCAGTGGAAGACTTTGATGTTTGTAAAATCAGTAGAAATGGCTAGTGTTTTCCATCTGTGAAGGTCAGTGGAGTGTTTTTAATTATTGCAGGTCATAACACACATGGTTAGGCTGGGTGAATGCCTAAAGTAAGCCACACACAATTGCTTTCATTTTTAAAGTAAATTAATTAGTGCCTTTCCAAATGTTTATGAGTGGTGTCTATGAATACTCTACTAAATAAGCTTTACCTGCAAAATGCTCAATTTGAATTTGAAGGGCAAATTTCCATTGCACGTTAACCACACTGCAACCTGTATTAAAGTCCTCACTGAGGAGGACTCCATGTACAAGGCATGGAAGTGTTGCTGAGCACCTCGATTCTCTTGAGGACCTCAAGCTCAGAGTCCCCATCAGTACAAAGATGCTCAGATCTGTACCTATCAATGCTGTAACTGTTTCTTTATATTATGTAGATGCAATTTGACTGGTGGATTAATTTGTAACTCAAAGTGTTATCCAGAAATAGCAGTGGGCATGAGAATGCACAGAGTAGAGAAGTCAAAATCATAATATCATGCATTAATTTATAAATAAACCCAGGAATCATTCTGAATACTTCATAATTTTACAAATATGAAATGGTGAAATTGGAAACAAGGCAAACTGTTCACTGCACAATATTTATGCTGGTCTGTAGGATAGAAAAAAATGCAAATATTCAACTGCACAGGCAAGGAAAATTGGGCATGCTCCAGGGAGCTCATGATCCATGCATTTCATGAGATGAAACAGATGGGTGGAACAGACACATGGAGTGGGTAGGAGGAGGTGTGAGGATGAGTTAAAGGAAAAGCATTTGTAGCATTATCAGCACTTCTTTTTCTAGTACAGATCTCCCTGTGATATCAAAGAAGTCATATACAATCAAGTTTGCTTTTTTTTTTTTTAATGATGTCTAAACAGGTGTTGGAATTTGGGAACTCTTACGGAAATCACAAGGGTTTGAGCATCTTAATTTTTCTAACATTGCAGTTAAAAATCTTGCCTTTTGTGTCTCATCCAAATGTTCTAATGGTAATGGACAGAGTCTTAGTGATTTAAATAGGCTTGGGAATTAGTGCCTACACTCTCTGTGCTTTTGAACTTATTGAAATAAATTGTCCCTTTTTAATTACAAAGCCTTTGCAAATGCAAATGTAAAAAAAAATGAGGTATTAGGGAAACAAAAAACAAAAGATACATTAAACAGCATGACATGTGCATCACACTTATCATAGTTAGATATCTTTACATGTCCTCTTCATGAGACAAGTGACACTGGCTTCTACAGAGTCATTGCTGTGTTTAACCACAAGGGACCATTATGTTTAAAATATTTCTATTCATTCTAGAAAGAAATGTCCTAAATGGATGTCTGGATGCCCAAGGCATGAAATTATCTTTCAGCTAGTCTTGTATGTTAGTAATGAATTATCCATTTCCACTCCAATTCTTCATCAATGTACTTATCCCTGCAAAGAGGGAGTTTGGCTCTCCATACCTTTAGCCACGGAGCCAAGTATATTGCAGAGGATATCTAACGTCACAGTAAAACAACACAGTTCTCTGTGCCCTGGTCATTGATATTACTTGTGTGTTCTTAGATGCAGGTTAAAAAAAAACACAGATGAGCTTCTGATGATCAAAATCATCAGAAAAAAGTTTACCTCTGGATACGTAATAAGGGTAGGAGCTGGCTCAGAGAAAGACACATAAGCTCGATTCGGGTTCATAAGTGAGTCTAGTGCTATTTGAGAGACCACAAAATATCTCTGTTCACACCATTTTCAAGCCATATTTCTGTGTCCAGCAGGTGTGAAGCCATTTAAGTTGAGTCTGCATTCCCAAAAGCGTTTATGAGATGAACGTCTATGTAGGGTCCCAGCTTCGGGAAAAAATCCATGAGAAATTGGTCACCTAAATAAAAATATAAGTTAGTGTATTTTGATTTGAGCATACTGTATCGCAGTACAGACTTCCTACCTCCTCCAAACTTCCTTTGGAGTTTGACCAATCCAACTTTTTGGATGTTTACTGATTTTTGAGGGCCTTTGTGCTCTTTCCCACCTGGTTTAATCACTGTCTTGCATGGTTTAGCCACTAATCATTACCTATCTGGCACTGAAAAGACTTCTTTCACAAACCTTGTTATGTATTGATTGCCCTTCGTCTTCTTTTAAACTTTCAGGGAGAAAGCTCCATCAAAATGCCTACAGGAACATCCAGAAGAGGCAAAGGATAGAGGTAGGAGAGAAAGGATGGCAAAGCATGTTTTGATATTTCTGTTAAAATATGTTCCTGTGATTCAGAGCAATGACTTCATGCCCATGTACAGATTAAATAAGTTTGCAAAATCGTTACTGTAGCCCATGCTCGGCCTCTTCCTTTCATCCCCCTATTTACCATATATATCATATCATATTATAGCATATTTTATGACATTTCAGCCATCTCAGGGTTCAATCATATCCTTTACAACATTGTCAACAGTGTCACTTACACATGTCACCGTATTAGAAGTAAAAGCTTGAAATATTGACATCTGTGATCTGCTTATTCCTGGGGCACTGCAATATACAGTGTCATGAAAGCCACAGTGTTGCTGGATTCTCAGGAGGTCATAAGAAACCTGGACAAAAAGCTCCCAAGAATAAGTGAGCTGATGAAGGCAGAAGAAAAGATGAACACTTTGATGAAGAATTCTGTCAAAATCTGTTTTTTTTCTTTGTATGTGGTTAAGAAGAAATTTTGTTTTCTAATAGAAGAGAAATGCTTTTTTTTTTTTAAGGTGTTTTGATAAAGAGCCCTATACTGTTTGCATTGCCATGTATTTTGTACAATGCAAATTTCTAATATGTTCCATCTCGGGATGTGCGTTTTGGTCAGATTCACTTATCAGTCTGAGCTGTCTCAGCTCTAATACAATCAGTTAAGCCATATCAGTTTACATAAGCTTAAAATTTGATCCAGAAATGGAGAGAATGAGTTGTACTAAATACAATCCCTGTCACCATACTATTGTATGCATGGTTCAGAGATCACCATTTTCCAAATATTTTGTAACTGATGAATGAAGTATGTCAAAACTAATGTAATGCAACACACCATTTTGGACAGCTATTTGGCAACAGGTTTTCTAGCACTTTTTGTGGTAGGAAGGCAGAACAGATACTGTTTAAGATGTACTGAGGCATCACCATGACATGTCAGGCATACTGTAAAAGCCATCCCCAGCTGGAAGAGCTGCACAGCTAAGCACAGTCCTGCTAACATGCAGATCTTGGTCCCTGGTAGCAGCTGGCACAGGAGATACAGGTTTATGAGTTTACTAGCCTGGCTGAGTTAATCTTGGAGACAGAGGATGCCCACAACTTTAGGTCCCACAGCTTCTTGGACCTCAGAGTTGATTCCTTCTGTCTTAGGGTCTTGAAAAATGCCTAAGCAAGCTAGATATTCACTCTCCAGCTGTCATAAGTGACTTGCTCTCCTAGGCACTCTTAAATGACCCACCAGCAGTGCCGTGGGCTTGCAGCAGGCTCTGATAGGAAGGCAAGCGGCAATCATTTTAAATTTAGAGGTTGACAATCTGACACTAGGGCTCAAGAACAAAGAAAGGAGCTTGAACATGACGAACCCAGGGCATTACTTCTGAGCCAAGGAAAAATTTCAGTGTCAACAGTCATAGCAGAAAGAGGCCAGAAGGGGACATAAGCAGAATACCTGACTGATTGCTCTGGTTTGCATATACACAGTAACCTCCTCCTAATTCCAGCTGCACATACATTTTCTTCTGATCACAATGTATTGAAGATGGCTTGAAAGAAAACACCCACCAAACCCTCCCATCCCTCTTTGATTTGGTTGATGAGGTCATTAACAAGATGCATGAAAGACTTGCAAACAAGCCCTGATTTCTTATGCTATGATAGCAATATCAGACAGCCTGAGTGCATCGGAAGGCTATCAGGGAAACGAGTATGCTTATTAAATGTCTGAAAGGAATTTTCACCCTTAAGCTGCTATTCTGAAGAAATATCAGTGTAACATATGTGGGTGGAGGAGCAGAAATGGTCTAGTGTAACAGTCTGGAAAACCCTTCCCGCTGCAGACACTTGGTGACAACACTACCCCATTTCTGCAGAGCTTCTCTCTCTATGTCCTACATTATGGAGTTCTCTGGGATAGCAGTGGGAACTGGTACAGCTCTCAGCTTCAAGGTGTGCAAACTACAACCGCGGGAGATCTATTTCCTACTGCTGCAGCCAGGGAATGACACAGAAATCTGGGAAACCTCTGATGTGGGCAGGTAGAGTCCCAAGCCTAGACCATTCACTCAAAACATAAGATTTTAAAGCACCTCTCTTTTTGAGCACTCCAGCTCAGATGCTTATAGAAAGATGATTTCCTTCTTTGCAGATTTTTAAAGACATTTGCTCAATAGGAATAACTGATTAGTTTTGTTTGTCCGTGTTCTGACATAGTTTTGTCCTAAAGTGTGAAAACAGGAACCTCAGGACTGCAGCACTATGGATGTGCAGTAATCAGTGCTTTCTGCAGATTAAACTCTCTACTGTGTCACACCTTGGATGTACACGAGAACTGGGCTACACATTACAAAAAGATTGACCTTGCACGTGCATAAAATTGAAGGCACATACTGAAGCTTTCAGTGTATCTAGAAAGATTTTTTGTTTTCTTCTTTTATTTTTTTCCAGCTGCTAGCATCAGAAGAAGCAGGATTGAACAAATGAACACACCTGCAAAAATTACCACTCATAACTCCTAAACTCAAACCCCATTTCTCCCCAGACCTCCAGCCCTGCCACTTATAGCCTGCAGCCCTTTCTTGCACATTGCATGCGCAACCTCAGCCTCTCCAAATCTGTAACTAGTGACATAAAAGTAACCCAACCCTGCCTGCATGGGGGAAATCACATGGGAACTATTAATGGCATTAGAACTCTCTTTTCTCTAATTTGGGGAATGAGAATTTGCTCTGGTTTTCCTTAGGGAAATAAATATTTGTCGGCCTCCAGTGACACTGTGCCACGTGCACAATGGTTTGGACATTGCTGTTGTGCACTTAGCTGCCACATGAGTCATTGCCATTCCTTGGCTCCAAGAAGTTTTCCTCATTAAAAGTTGAAAAACAAGCACGGCGGGGGTCGGGGTGGGGGGGGAGAGGGGAAAAGAGGTGGTATGAGAGAGAGAGAGAAAAAGGTGGACTTACTGTGCTTCTCTCAGAACTGAAATTAAAACTGCACATTTCTGAAAGGACAGTGACTCTTCCACCCACTTTCCCTTCCTAATGATCACTTTTTGTTGCTCAAAGAATGCTCGTTGAATCCTCTCTTTCTCCCTCACTTCAGAAATGGAAGGCATAATAAGCTCAAGAAATGATGAAAATCATAGAATCATAGAATGCTTAAGGTTGGAAGGGACCTCTAGAGATCATCTAGTCCAACCCCCCTGCACACGCAGGGTCACCTAGAGCAGGTGGCTCAGGACTGCGTCCAAGCGGGTTGGGAAGATCTCCAGAGAAGGAGACTCCACAGCCTCCCTGGGCAGCCTGTGCCAGGGCTCTGTCACCCTCACTGGCAAGAAATGTTTCCTTAAGTTCCTGTGGAACTTCCGGTGTTTCAGTTTGTGGCCGTTTCCTCTAGTTCTGTCGGTGGCCGCCATTGAAAAGAGGGCGGCCCCATCCTCCTCACTCCCTCCCTTGACATTTATGGACACTGCTCAGGTCCCCTCTCAGCCTTCTCTTCTTCAGGCTGAAATCCTGCCTTGTAAATCTTTACAAATATTTTACCTCTTTTACTGAATTGTCTGAAAAGTTTCTCTAAATCACTTTACCAAAGCAGGGACGGTAAACTTCTTTTCAGAAATCTCAATTTTATTGTACATAACATTGCAATAACAGATATAGAGACTATCTAAAGTTTCTAGCTTTGTCTGCATCCTGAAGCATGGCTTTCCAAGCAAAAGCTGATCAATTTACGAATAGACTTTTGCCCTAAGGAATCACGAGGAACAAACCCCAGTGTTCAAATTACTGCAAATTTATCATAGATCTTTCAGATATTTTCAGTGAAAGAGCTTGATAGTGACACAAAATATAAAAATTAGAAAAGCACAAGTCTTTCATAGCATACTATAGCATCTCTAGTATTTATATTAAATCTATCAATGCCTTATATTAATGTACCACAAATGGTGCCACACTACTTGGACAGTAGAGTCAAGCTCCTAGTCAATGCAGTCAGTGGGATGATATTTAGCTGCCTAAGTGTAGGAAAATACTGGTATTTGAGATGCCCTACATAGGTCTGCCTGGCCTCCACCTGCTTCTCCATAAACATATAAGTGGCCTGTTGATTCCATGTTATATCAGCCAGTCCCATATGGATATCATATATATCTTGGACTAAATAGGAGTGAACATCCACATGGGAACCACTGATTGACCCCCAAAGCTTTATGAACTTAATGGGAATTGAGATGCATCTGCCATGTAGATATCTAAAGAAAGGCATCTAATTTCATGTATTTTAACCTGTGAATTGAATCCTGTCCTTTGGTTATTTGTCCATTGCCTGCTAGGAACTCTTTGTCCTCTGGATTTGTACAGTGTCCAGAACCAAAAGACTCTGATCTTGATTGACATCCCTAGACATTGCAATTGGAGATCAATCAGAACTGATAATCACATTGTTGCTTCCATTCCAGCACTTTCTTGGCTTAATTCTTATTAATGCATGTCCAGTAGCTACAAAAATATGCTGGAAAATATCCTAACCAGAAAAAAAAGGTGGTATCCATGTGGTAAGCACTACCATAAAATAGATTTCTAGATGCTTTGTTCAAATTTATGTATTCCATCACTAAGTGAATATATTTCATTGAAAAATGCATGGAATTTTAGCATATCTGTTACTTTTCCTTTTGTCTTGGAAGCGGAAAAAATACTTCAAACTTCTAATCTATGCTACTTCTTCCTGCTGATAAATGTCCTTTGTATCTCCATACTTTAGTGGAGGTTATTGTGATGAATAGACTTCTTCTGTGCAGAACCAATTCAAACCATTTCCATTCCAGTTCTTGAAATTCTTGGGAGGATATTTTGATTTCTGTAGGCTTATTCTTTGTTATGTAACTGAATCAGCATTCACTCTGAAATCAGTGTTGATTTGCATCAACATCACTTGACTCTGTAGTCCAGTGACATGAATTCTGCAAAGTTATTATCAACTTTTTGACATGTACATCAGCCATGCTATGTTAAGATTCTTCCATCATTTTACAGTACATTGTTTTTGATTACTGATATTATTTTCCTTCCTGCTTTTATTCTCCCTATTTTTTTCTCCTTTTTTCTTCTCTCTTCCAACTTGTTTTGCAAAACTCTCTCCCAGGATTCTAGATTGTCATTCTCCTGAAGCTGACTAACAGCAGGAACTCTTTCTTTTCCAGCTTTTCTCAGCGCAACATGCCAAGAAGGCCTTTAAGTCCTAGCAGAAAGACAACCAATCATATTTAATTTTTACAAACTGGCTTTCTTGCTGCTATAAGGAAGTCCAGAAGAACTGGGTTTTATACAGTAGAAATAATTAATAGTTTAAAGGAAAATATCTTCCCGGCAAGGATAGATTAAAAAAAAATATTCCAAACAGTAATAAAAGAGAATGATTTGAAAACTTATGCAATCGAGGTATTGCTCTGCTGTGTTCACATTACTATTCCAAAACAAATTAACTCAAAAGCCAGCAAAAACATACACTTCAATGATATCTAATTATATCTAGCTTCTATTAATGCTTTGAGCCCCTTTGATCTGGACTTATCTTTGCAGCATAACATGGGATTTGTCTTAGTAAACCCAGCCACCTGTAATGTTCATAGAATCATAAAATCATAGAATGTTTAAGATTGGAAGGGACCTCCAGAGATCATCTAGT
Source organism: Nothocercus julius (assembly GCA_013398735.1). Classification (NCBI taxonomy): domain Eukaryota; kingdom Metazoa; phylum Chordata; class Aves; order Tinamiformes; family Tinamidae; genus Nothocercus; species Nothocercus julius. The sequence continues at coordinate 100,284 of VZSV01000069.1, forward strand.
GCAACCCCCCTGCACACGCAGGGTCACCTAGAGCAGGTGGCTCAGGACTGCGTCCAAGCGGCTTTGGAGGATCTCCAGAGCAGGAGACTCCACAGCCTCCCTGGGCAGCCTGTGCCAGGGCTCTGTCACCCTCACTGGCAAGAAATTTTTCCTAAAGTTCCTGTGGAACTTTTGGTGCTTCAGTTTGTGGCCGTTTCCTCTAGTCCTATCAGCGGCCACCACTGAGAAGAGGCCACCCCATCCTCCTCACTGCCTCCCTTGAGGTACTGACAGACACTGCTCAGGTCTCCTCTCAGCCTTCTCTTCTGCAGGCTGAACAGGCCCAGCTCTCTCAGCCTTTCCTCACAGGGCAGATGTTCAAGGCTCCTGATCACCCTCGTATGTTGATGTATATGAACCAACCTCTGAGTTCTCCCCTCACATTGGCCAGGAGGTGGGAGCCAAAACAGTTTCAGGAACCAGTTCCAGAAGAAAGAAAAATGAAATACTGAATTTTTTAATAATTGAGATGAAATATTATTTAAGAAATATTGCAAAGTCTTACAAAATCCAAAAAAAATACGTAGGCAGTATATCTTTTCTGAAAAAAAGAAGGAATACTGAGATTTAAAGAAGTTTTATGATGTTATAAAAGCTAATAGACCAACCTACACAGGATCAAGCTTCTCCATGATTCAGAGGTTAGACTGTGATGTGTTGATGCCAAGGTCTCCTTGTACCTGTGAGCGGGAAAAATGTTAATCCTATTTGACTGAACTGCTGACTGAAGACTCCTTTCCTTATGTAGCTACATGAATATATGACAAGTGACTGTGCAGAGTTTTTCACTTTGTTACTGACCAGACCAGGTTAACTTTTAGCCTGATTTTTATATTCTGCGATGTTGAAGCCAGTCTGGTCTTGTCCTGTAAGAATTTTTTAGCTTTGGAGATGCAAAGTTAACTGCTTTTAAGTCTCTTGCCTGCAACCATTTCTTTTTATTTTCCTTTCCTTGATGCAAATTGTTTTGGCATCAAGTTAGAAAGAAGAACATGGAAAGCATTTTGAGGGCTACTCAGAGATCTACCATAGACTGTTAACTTTACTGCATATCTTCTAGTGTTCTCAACATAGATTACCTTCTTGTGGTCTAGATTACGAGTAGTTTCCACTCTTTTTATTACCATACAGTGTGCCAGTGCTCTAAGACTTTGGCTTTTATGTACTACTTATAGAACTACAGTAGTCAATGGAGAAAAACGGACACTTCACAGAGCATAATGTATTTCATCCTTTGGTAGGCATCTAATATAAGACTGGTTTCTTTCTCACTGACTGAGGTCAGCAGGGAGGTGGTATACATGTGAGTGGAAGAGGATAAATACTAAAGAGAATAGATGGACAATATCCTGATCTGTGCATAGCCCTTTCATTGTTGCTTTGTAAATGCATTTATCTGAGGTCTCCTTATACATGTATGTACTGTTGTACTGTGTCTATTAATCTTGAATCAGTGTCTTGAGTATGGCTGTGCTTCTATGTCTATTTGGAATACAAATACTAACTAGTTTTTTTTTCTTATATTTAGTGTGTTAAAAAAAAAAAGAAACAGAGAGGAGTTCATACTACATCCAAACCCTAATAAGAGTCATTTTTGATGTACGACAGTTGGCCTGGAATAACCATGTGTGGGGATGCTGACTGCTAATTGTATGCTCAGCTGGGCTTCCAGTCTGTTTAAGTGCTTAAGTGTTTGCTTAGGCAAACTGACCTCTTAAAATCAGTTCTCCACACATCAGCATATTTAGGAGATTTGTTGGATAAGGGCTTCAAGACAGTACCCCTTGGGACTCAACAGAGGCTCTGCCTCAGAGGGGGCTGATCCTTAAGGTTACCAAGAAATTGTACCCCTAGCCTGAAAGTGGACACTTATTTAACTTGTTCATTGCACACTTTTTTGAAAAAATCCCTCTAAATTAGATGCTCTGAGTTTCTCATTTGTTTGAATCTCTCAATTGGTATTCAGCCATATGCCAGTTAATATATTTTTGGAATACTTGTGAACGTCTGAAAACTGCTTTCTTTTCCTCCATTTATAATAAATGACAGAAATATAGTAATATCAGGATCTACTTCAGTGACAGGTTCTTGGTGAGAAAAATCACCTGCACATAGCTACTGAAGGAAAAGAGATGATATTGCTAAAGAAACACAACTACTAGTCACGTTCTCCACAGCTTTGCAGTGTTTTTTACCGGTGAATTAGGTAGAATTTTATTCTTGTTACTTTGTTCATGAGCATGACACTCATCTCACTTTAATATTTTAAAAGTCAGAGGGGTAGGCTCAGGGAGCTATTTCAGCTCCCTCTAGTCAGTGGACAGGGATCTTGGCGCTATGACTGGTCTAGGTAGATGAGAACAGTCCTACTGTAAACGTTCACTTACCTGCACTGAAATGACTTGATGGTATTTATCCGTCCCAGCCAAGTTTTAATTTGGAATGGTTGATGAGATTCAAGGTGCAAATACCTTATCAGCATAAATGAGGTAAGGAAGCAAAAGTGTTAGCTTGTCATAGGACATGCAGCAACATGGTCACCAGAGAACTCACGGGAGAGAGGAGAAATCCATGTAAAAAAAAACTGTCCCAAAGAACTACAAAGTCTCTAAAAGCAAAGACCCCAATCCCAAAATAAGAAGACTCTTGTCTCTTTTAGGACAAGTTGGGGCCATTAAAAAATTTACATAGAGGTTTCCAACATTTTTTGTAAGTTCCTCAGAGGATAACCTGGCTAACATATTTTCTTTTAGTCTTAAGAAAAACTTGGAAATACTATGTTTCTGTTCCAATATATAAAGTTAAAAAGACTGTTTTGAAATCTCAGACAATGGCATGAGGTGAAGAAGCACAGTACTGCCCACGTCTTCAGGGGATCTTAAAAGCTATATGCAATACTGATACATAAAGTTTTAGCTTTATAGTATGAAACAGTGTCATAAACAGTTGAAGTAAGCAAATGCTTCATGTAATATTTGTGTAACCTAAGCTTTAGATATTCAGAGTGTAGATGAGAGCTAATCATCTCACATCTCATCTAATACGCCAGGAATCTCTTCATAGTCAATGGGGGAAAAAAGGCATTTTTAGGGCACAATTAATTTGATAAATTTTGCAGCATGCTTTAGTGTGAGATGAAGTGCCTCTTTGTCCCTGGTGGCTTTGTGGGAGCCTACGGGGACTCATTCAAGTGTACAAATCTACCCTCAAAAAGTCTACAGTCGGTCTGAAAAATCACCTCCTTAGTGTCTATAACATAGAGGGATGCCAGATTCTAAAGAAAGCCTCTATTTTTATTCTACTTTATAAGGGAAGTTTCTCTTAATGAATTCCCATTTCAAATCTAATCCTCCAGTTTCTTGTTTAGAAAGATGTCTTTAGATAGGCTCTTGTAACATTAATGTTCCGGTCTGGGACTGCTTTCTTACAAAGTCTCTAGCTATCAGCAGTATACCTATCCTTCATGAATAATGCACTTGCACTTTTCCCTTGCCTCCTTGTTTCTCCACTGCTTTCTTATTTGTGTCAAGCCTGAAAATTTGAGGAGGGTGTTTGGCAGGCACATTTCCATTGCCTGCTATCAGCATGGATTGTTGATGGCTGAACCCTGCTGGTGGTTTCTCTCTTTGGACAAGATGTGGACTCTGAACTGTCTCTGGTGAGCTGGACACTTCTGAGTGGGTTCTTTAAGGTTATATTTACCCTAAAGGCAGCTGTAGCCCTTCTTCTTTTCTACATGAGTAACAAGTGAGCCTGGATTCAACCTGGGTGCTGATACATCAGTGTAGCATCTAGGGGCTTTAGGTAGCATGGACTCACTAGTCCTTGTGCAGACACACAATATAACAGAGTCTCTGCTAGAGCAGAACATACTCTGAGCAAGAGAGGAAAGGAAAAGATCTAGGAAGTGATCACTAGGTTATTTGTTTAGATGATTCATGCTTTTTTTCTTTTTTTTTTTTCTTCGTATTTACTAATACGAGCAATTCTACAGGACTTTCAACCACCCTCTGCCCCATGGTGTTACCTTCTATAGGACAAGACTAAAACAAGCCTAGCTGCTTTAGACCCTGTTAGAAACATGACTATGGGAAGTAGATGACTTGAACTTGGATTGAACAGCTTAAGCATGTGAAGTTCGTGTCTTTATACTGGTGCCTCAGGAGTATCTGAGCCTCATACATATGAAGCTGGCAGAGAAGACATAAGACCTATGGGACACCTGTGAATTCCTGGCAAGGCAGATGGACGCACTAAGACCCTGGAGACAGCAAGTATCACTGTATTATATCACCTGGCTGTTCACATAACTCCAGTCAAGCAGCATCACGACATGGGTCACAAGTCTGCCCCAGAAACTCCAGTATTCAGTTAAGCTTTCTTTCCTGCCTTCTTCCTCAGAAAGTGCACCAACATATTGATATAGCATTTCAGTTCCCTTTGTGTCAAATAATGACAAAGCCAGTCACAAATTATGAATTTTACATTGCATTTTATTTTGAAGTGCACTGGGGAAATCACTGGGGAAATGTCAGGCCTGGAAGTGCTATAAACTCTCAGGGACAAGGACAACTCGCTCAAGTATGAACGAATCTGTTCCAGATGGGACCTTCACAAGCAGCAATGACCAGTCATTAGCAATGTGCTTCATGCCTATTTGACCTATTTGGCCACTGGCCTTTTTTGACCTATTGCATGGTAATTGGCTTCATGACAATATTGTGCATTCCTCAGAATCCCTTTCCAAATATAGTCTGCTACACTACAGTGGTAGCCACAGTTACAATATTTACTCTAACCATACTCCTTTTATTAGAGATGAAAAAAATCATGCTGCTTTGATCGAACATTTCTGGTGCAATGAAACAGTGACATGTGAATGAAATGAAACAGCCCTGCATGATGAAAGGGTGACAAAGATTCTTGTATTTTTAATTTTCCTTTGTACACCGTCTTTTCTGTTGCTGGTTCTGGTATGGATAGCAACTAGAGAGACAAATAATGTCCACAGCAGTGTCTGATTATTAAGTGCTTGAAGTACAAAATGAAAGCCGTCCCTCTTCAGAAGCTGAGCTGCAAGCACAAAGGGACACGTTCTGTTTCAGCCCATGTACTTGTAGTGCGCTTGGTATGCCCGCAGTGTACATAATTAATAGCAATGACAAGTTAGTACATGATTAGTACTAAAAATAATAAAGAGGCCAGCTTGCTCTCAGTTCAAAATCAGTCTCTTTCAAAATTAGGAATGAATCTTTTAATCCTGTTGTCTTTGAGGGGAATCCTGACTGACATCAAGGCATCGTGTTGGGTATTTTAGGAAAGACATTTCCTCAAACATGTGCTATTAGGTTAAGTGAGGAAGTGTTTTTGTTGGGGAGGAAGGTGAGAAGCATCTAAAGGGTTTTCGGGAGGAAGACACATATTGCAGGAGGCAGTGGCAAGAGAGGAAAGAGTTGCTGCAAAAGCCCAAGGGAAGCTAATTCCAGGTTTAGAAGAAAGAAGCATTAAAAAACAGTTTTACTAGCTGTAACCCTTTCCTGGTGAGACAAGTCCTTGGATGGTGGTTGAGCTGTGCATGTCTGCTCCTAGGTCTTACCATGACTATTCGGAATGAAAGTGGTATTTTACTTGCCATGTGGCTGAAGCTCAGGATCCACTTTTTTGAAATCGCATGGAAAAATAATGGTAATGAGGGTGACCTTGCTCTTGGAAAATCCACTCTCTGACAACACTTTTAAAAGCTGATTATGCTCTACCTGACTTCATATCCTCAAATGACCTTCAGCTTCCCCATCAAATAAGGACTATGTTAATAAACATGTAGGTATAGTGTAACAAAGGGCTGTCTGTCTTTAAAGATGAGAATATTGATTGAAGATAGCAGATCAAAGGCCGAGGGGAGAATACTTTCTGCTGAACTTAGGAAGCTTATATATTGCTCCCAGAAGAGGAGGCTGCCAATCCTAATTTATTTGTCATTTAATTCCTGCTGATATAATGACAAATAATTTCATTTAATTGTGTCACCTCTGGCTTATGTGTGCCACAAAAAGAACTTTTCATTTTAGCAGTGGGTGACAAAAGAGCAAGAGTCTTGAGTAATAATGTCAGGGAAGCTTGCAAAGACACATAAACTATGGGAGGTCATGTTTTATATTATGCTGGAATTACACTAGATGGGAAGATAGGCTTGCAGTTTTAGAGAGTTTCTTTCCAAAAAACATCACAAGTATGATGTGAAGTCATTTAGTGAAGCGTTACAAAGCTTTACATGATTTTCTATACTCAAAAACAGTTGCTTTCAACAAAAAAAAAATGGAGATAACTTCAGATATTAATTGCTTGGTAATATGCACTGGCACATAGTAATGACATCTGTATCTAATGGAAATACATTGAAAATGGGCCTTGGTATATCACTTCAGTCCTTTGTTTGTTAATTCAGCTAAAATAAACAACTACGAAGCAATCCATATTCCTCGCTAAGATTAAGAGCAGAAATGAAAATTAATTATTACAATCATTAGATATAAAAGAATAGATTATATTCAGATAATCTCTTGCAAATTTCTCTGTTTTGTCTCTTAGAAGAAGACATTTGGGCTGACCTTCCAGCATTAACCTGCTGCTTCTGTTGTAACTACTCGTGATAGAAGCTCTGTCTGCAGCACAAAAGTCCCTGCAGTACCAACGTGTTATATCTGCTATAACCATCCTGCAGCAGCCTAAAAGCCAGTCTTGCTCTCTGCTTTTTCAGCTTCTCTCAACAATACTCTCAATCTGAATGTCCTGCCCTGAGCTGATACGTCCTTCTCCTATACCAGAGGTTTCCCCCAGGATAATAACATCAGGTACCTGTGCCACTGTGCCGTTGCGTGAGGAACAGATCCAATGCCCTACCTGTTGGTATCGCTCATCTTTGGGCTCTAAATCTGTAAATTGGGTTCTCTGCTCTGAACTAGTGTAAAGATTTTTTTTTTCTGGAACTACTTGTCTTGTAATTGCAAGAAAAACTGAGTGGGGGTTTCTAAGATTACATTTTTTCATTTTATAAGAGGGCTTTCCCCCTCCAAAAAAAAGTTTTTTTTTTTTTTTTTTTTCATACCGCACTACTCAGATTTTGATTCCTCCCTAGAATTCAAAGATTTTCCAGCAGAAAATATATTGCTGGGGACAGCTGGGATCATAGATGGGCTGTAATTTAAACCACTGATCAAAAAGAAACACTGATAAAAAAAAAATAGTTGTACCTTAGTAGAGTATAAAGTAGACTGCATGACTGAGCAGTGACTGGCTGGGATAAAAAGAGGATTTTAGAGATACTACAAAGAATGTCTTGTCAAGATTCAATGGACATGACTACTGGAAGCAGAGATGAGGTGGAGATTTCGAAGCTAACAGTGACTGCATGAATGCCAGAACTGAAACCAGCAGAGCTCATAAATGAATCAGTCCCTGGGAGAGACAGGACCTTCCTCGATCGTGATTTGGATAGACTAACACAAGGGCACTGGTCTAGAAACACACACTAGCTTTTCAACAGAGCACGCTGTGTCATACAGCATGGTGTACCAGCACGACTCGCTGCCTTCTCTGCAATCCATTGCACCTTGTAAACAGGCCCTGTTTCTGCACGCACAAGGATGGAAAATCTTTTGGGGAGGACCTCTGATTTAGCGTATCATCCACAAGTTATAAAACAATGATGCATTAAGTGTTAAAACAATATATGCTATTTTATGGCCTAACATTGTTTGCAACATTTCCAGGTACTTTGGGAGAACATAATTAAGGCTGTAGGCTAAAAACCACTCCAGAAATGTCTGTCATGTTTTAACATGTTACCTCCCAGCACGATTCATCACCTGTTCTCAGCTGCCATTCTTTTTCCCAAATCCACTGTCAATCACAGTTGGAGCACAGGCCAAGTGTTGAGTTTGGTGGTTCTAGGCTCTCCTCGACTGAAACCAGCAACACACCTTGCTTTAGAATGGCACTGACTGAGGGAACCTTGCCTGGGCTCCTCAGGAGTTTCAGTGCAAAGCCAGCACAGGTTGAGCGATCTTCAGCTTTGGCCTAAAATACTGCCCTTAGGTGATATTTTTGCACCATACCTGATTATCCATCCCTTTTTTCTTTTTAGTTTGGAGAATTTGTTAATTCCAAACACCTCCTTGATCTGAAAAACAGGCAAAGGGCTGTTGAAATCTCTTCTCTCTTCAGGAAATCAAGTTTTATCTTGAATCTGTGCTATTGAGTCATTCTGAAGTAAGGTGTGTTGCTGGTTTCAGTCGACGAGAGCCTAGAACCACCACACTCAACACCTGGCCTGTGCTCCAACGGTGATTGACATTGGATTTGGGAAAAAGAATGGCAAGCTCTAGTAAACTGAGACCTCTGTCTAATCTTTTTGATATCAGTTTTCATACCTTTTGGCCTTAATGATATTGAATGAGGTTTAATAATACGTGTTACACTGGAGTGACAATATTCCTGGTTTTGCTGGGCTTGCTCCAGACTTCTGAGATGTTCCTGACACTCAGGGATAATATTTTTATTTTATTGTTAATAAAACAGAAAGATTGCATCATACTTCTACTCAGTAAGATAACAGTATAAGTCTTGCTAGTCAGGCATCTGAGCAGTATTTTATAGTTTACCAGTGTATATATTGTCTGTAGCTGATGAAAACAAATGAATAAACAGGCAAAACAGAACCATTAAAAATGTGCTTTATTTAATCTGATTATTGTAAAGTTTAAAATCAGCCTGGGAAATCAAGAAAATCTTTATGAGGTGGAGGGGACAGAAGGTTATACTACCGCACTCTGCCATCTTGCTATGATAGAAGAAACATTTTGAAGTAATAGACATTTCATGGTTTGTCACAAAACTAGGATGTACCAGTATGTGATTCAGAGGGACTTGCATGATCACGGAGTCAGATCCTGAGGTATCACAGGCATCCAATTCCAAAACGTGACAACATTCGTCTTAAAACTAGCATGTTTCTGGACTCTTCAACCCTCACTTCTACCAGGACGTTCTTCCAGAACCTCCGTAACTTGCCATAGTTAAAATCTACTTTATATTTCCAGCCTAAGAGCACCCACTGCTCGTGTGCCTCATTCTGGTGGTTCCTCGACCCTTCTGACTATCTCTGTGAGTGTTGAGCTAGAGAAAGGCCCAGATCTGCTGCAGAACTCCACACCAATTGATAGAGTTATGGCTCATTTCTCTAGATCTTCCCAAAAAGATCTTCACTTCTTGGGATCTTCCCAAAAAACTTTTCTGAAGGACTCAGCTCTGGGGTGGACTCTAAGAAGTCAAATAAGTTAGAAGAGAAACACAGAGACCAGCTTAGTGAAATCCCCCATTTGCTGATATGTGCAGATACTATCTGGGAGAGAAGGAGACCCCAGAGAACTTTATTCTACATCAATCTTGGGCAATTATTTCCCAGACTTGACAATAATCTGATTTTGTAGCATCGTAGGTCATCTGGGATAACAAACTGACTCCTAGCTCACATGCAACCCTACGGACCCACATGTGCAGATTTGATCATTTGGCTTATCCTCAAGTCCCTTGCTAATTCGTACATTTTTTTTTTTTTTTTTATATGGATGTCATTAGTTGGTCTTTACAATCTGTACCTCATGGGGGGATTATATGCTATTGTTTTCCCACCTCATTTCCTGATATCTTTTGACTTTGGTCTCATTGCAATTATCCCTTCTTTCTTCTTTTTCCCCCTGTGTTTTCCTCTTCATTTGAGAAAAATACAGGAAAAAGTCTTTGGGGACTATCCATATTTGATGGAGAAACCGTGTGTGTTTTTCTTACTTTGAGCTTCAATATCATCTTTATTTTCTGGAATACTAAAAATAGCATCTTGGTTTCATCTGGAAGAATTTACACCATTTGGTATCTTTAAAATATGACTAAAGCTAATACTTTTGTGAGGCATAAGAGAGCTTGGAAGCTGTTACTACCAAAACTAGTTGAACTTTCTATGTCAACATTGTTTTTTTGAAAATCATAGCTTCATTAAAATGAAATATTCCAAGCAAAGTGTCTTATTTTGAACAAAATTATTCTTTTTTTTTTTCCCATTAGAAAATATATAGCGCAAACTATCCATTTGAAAAAGGTATCATTTTCTTAGTTCCTGATTGGTTTTAGGACATTGAAAAGCAAAGAAAAATATCTATTTGAAACAAAGCAGTTCTCAATTTTTTGAGAAAAGACATCTCATTTCTTTATCCATAAAAGTATATTTAAAAGACTAAAAGTGTTTTTAAATGGAAGTAAAAATCTTTCTTAACATGGTTTATTTATTTCCTTCAAAAATAACTTTCAAGAAAAAAAAAGTAATTTAAAAGCTTTGCATTTCACTGGAATTTATTGATACTGTTGATACTTAAAACTTAAGTGCTCACAAATCCATACTTCTCAAAACTAAAATTAATCTAAAATCTGGAGAATGTCTTAATTCAGGAAGTTTTTGAGATGGGGGGGAAGAGATGGGAATTTTCCAGAGCAGTAGAAAGCATTCTTTTTTTCTCAGGAAAGTGCTATAGAATACTATATAGAAAACAAATTTGAACTAGGTATTAAATCAATCAAAGTACTTCAATTAGGCTGCTAGTCTCTCACTTGGGCATAAATATATTTTCTTACACTTTACCTGCTTCTGCTTCATGGCAGATTTATATTGCCATGTCTTTGAACTCTTTTTTTCATCTTTTGTCATCTTCGATGGGGACAGGGTGGTGTCACATCTGGCCGTAGTGATTGACACCTGAACTCCAGCCTGGCTACAGACTTGGTGAGAGGAACAACAGCCTTCGCAGTGTAATTCATTCCGTGCCAAAGCAGGTCAATTGTATCATTCCCTAAAAATGCCTGTTGTTTTCCCGGCAGGTGCTCAGGCCAGATAGCACACACTTGTTGAGGTTTAGGTCTCCACTGCACGCTAGCGTTACCTCTGCTGCAGGCTGATTAGTTCATACATCGCGATGCAGCAAAGCTAGCTTGGCTACCCGCCTCACCACGAGCACCTTAGTTTCATTTATCCAAGTGACCTGCTTTAATATATCTTTCCTCTTGGGACTGCAGCAAATCGTGCTGACTCACAATGTTGCTGTGTATGCGTATCAGCTTCATCTCTTTTGCACTTGAAGATGCCCCTAATAGAGTTTGGTTAGCTGCAACCACTGTAAATGGGTTTTAAAAATATTAGCTACAGTTGTAGAAGGTCTGTTCAGTCATCTAATGCAATGATGCACACGCATCCTGCAGCACTTGATGTCCTAATTCTTCAGGTGCCAGATGTGAGGTATGAGGACATGCTGAGGAAAGCATTGCTCTACACACATCCTGTTTCGCAATCCTTTCCCTAATCTCCCACTGCTGGACATTGTTGGAGACAGGATTTTACTATCAGAAAACTCTTTTTCGCTGATCTCTAAAGTAGCTTTATCGGGCTCTGGGGACATTATTTCATACAAAGTCTGAAATCCAGAACTCAGAAAGGATATGGAGAGTAGGATGCCTTTTCAGGCGGCATCTGACAAAATCCATAGCAAAGAAGTGGAAGATTAGGAAAAGTAACTCTCCACTCTGCCATGTAAAGGGTTGCTTTGTGCACATGTGATACTTCCATGTCATCAGCAGTTTACAGTGCTCTTCCCTAAGACCTTCTAATACTGCTCCCAGCTGCAGAGCCTTCAAGAACAGCCACATTGAATTACTTGTTATGAGCCTCTGCCTAGGTTTTATCTAAGCCTGTGAGTGTCAAAGGAAAATTTCAAGATTAGGCATCTAGTTTAAAGTTATTTCCCAGACCCTGCTCTCCAGTTGGTATCATATGTTGGCAAAGGTTGGGGGATTCGAGCAGAAAGCAGAGAACAGGATATTATACTGCTCAGTTTGGATTGCAGAAGCTTTCTGTGCATGCAGGCTTTTGGGGGAAATTGTACAAACTGAAATTGTCTGAACAATGAAAACACTTTCAGAGTACAAATAATGCTTTATGCTGAATCAATCGCACTTTCATTGGAGACATTGCCAAGGCATTTCTTATTTAAGTAAAAATTGACAATGTATTCGCCTTGATTTTCCTGATTAATCTTACATTTTTGGAAAGATTCAAGAGCACACTCATTACTGTCCTTCCACTTAAATATTTTTTGACAGGTTGGCCTTTTACTTTTAAGTAAGCCAAAATTAGCTACAGATATCTTGAGCTCTATGTTGCTATTCTTAAAGTCAAATATGTGAAACTAATTGAGTGAGACTGTTTAATGACACAAACCTCATTAAGATGGTGATTCTTCCCTGCACACTGTATCCCCTCACTTCTGATGAATATTTAGCTAGCAGCATCAAAGATTTAGAGAAACATTTTGTAAGGCTTATTTGGCATAGCACAAAAATAAGAGTAGAACTTTACAATTTGTAGTATGTTCAGCTAACCACAAAACTTGTCATTATATACATTAAATATGAAAATTTTTTTAAAGAACAAGGAGAGTTATAAGCTAAATTTCCAGAAGATTCAAACTAAGAGTAGGATTTCCAAAGCTTTCAAGGCTTTCTGAAACAGGCGCATTAAGTTCAGCTTCGTACTAGCTTCAGCCTTTGAGCAAATTTTGGCCTTCAAGATGATTTGGTTGCAGATGGCTAGTTGGATGGGGTCTTTATGCTTTTGGCTTAGGTTTGTAAAATTCTATAGCTGATATAAATATGTATCACTGAAAGAATTTTTGCTAGATCCCTGTTTTAAGATTGAATGAATTACCTCTAGAAGTGCCAAATTTTGTATCCCGTTGACTCTGGAGGAACCTCCAACATTTTCTTTGACTATGCAAATAGTTTTTGGGTGGCAAACTAGAGGCGGAGACCAATCCCTCCCAAACATGCTAGAAATTCCCTCGAAAGCTCAGCTTTTCTCTTGCTGAAAGAGTGAAGCTCAGAGTCTGACTGTTTCGAGAGGCTCAGAGCCTGACTCTGTTTCAAGAATGCTTCTTCCTATCAGCTTGTCAAGGTGACACAAAGCCTACATGTGAAGTTTTCTCCTTCTTTCTTAAACTTGGACTAACTCAATGAGACACTCTCCATTTATTTCCAAAGAACAAATACACCTATGTTTGCCACTTCCCTCAGTTCATTATTTCCTTTCATCTTCTTCATGCCATTCTCTGGCTCCTTCATCTGGTGGAGGCCAGCTCCCCCTCTCCTTTCGACGATTGCCATCACTTTAAACGTATGGCAGGTAAAGCCTCCTTCACATCTGAATATGGCTCAGAAACGGTCAGAGGAAATATGGGGATATGTTTCCTCTGTGAGTATTAATGTGTGTCCAGTTCATCCCCAAGAAGTGAACATCTCCTTTGAGACATGATGCAGAAGACCAGACAAGAACAGAGAGGAAGGCAGGCAAATTAGTTCCCTGTTCCTTATTATTGTATGATGCAAACTGTTCAAGACTTCCTCTCCAACCCTCTTTTATTTATTTTTTTTTTCTTCCTTAGGATGGATGCACAATGTTACGGACTCATCCAGTGCCAGAGCCTGTGATACCAGAGTATTCAGCTATTGCAAACTCCTGAATCAGCTTCTCTAGCTGAGATGACTAAGCAAAAGATGACTCTACAATTTAGAGTACCCTGCAGCAGGGCATTGGCCATGTAATTCATCCATTCATATAATTCATGCACAGTGAACTGCTGAATGCTTTTGCATTTCCAAGAACACATGCAGAAATCCAAAACCAGATGTGCTTTAGTGCACTGTGCATGTGCTGTTGAGCACACCAAGGAATTGGCTTAGTGGACAATAAGCTATTTAAAGACTGGGACACTGGTAGCTAATATCCAAAGAAACCAACTGCCTGAGACTGAAATGTGAACCGTGAGTCTCACCAACATTAATGACTAATCCCCTAATCTACTCTCACAGGGAGAGCGTCAAACATAAGCATCCATTGAAAAATCTCTTTATTTTGCTAAATACAATACCAATAACTAATAAAACACTGTTATAATAATAAATTATTAAGGTAGGACTGCATTAATCAGAGTTATATTTAGCAAATTTTCATCTAATTATGGCAGGTTACATTCATCAGTGAATTTATCAAAATGAAGTGGTGCATCACCCATTTCAGTTTTGGAAGGAAAAGAATTTAGGAGCCTTTTGGCTTTCTGTCCAGACTAGTTAAGTTCATAACGAATGGGTGGAACTTGTGACTGTCAGCAGTGTGAATCCTGCTTGCTTCGTTCCTTCTAATGGTTATTAAATGTTCAATTTAGGAGCTGGAGGCCAATTGTCTTTTTTGTTTGATCTGTCTTGGGTGACAGAGATGTCAGAGCAGTAAAGATTTTACATTTCCATAAATACGGCACATGTCAGATCTCATCAGCCTTCTGCAAGGTCATTTGAAAATGCAGCTCTCTAGTGTAGTTTGGAGCATTTGTCAAGGAGTAATCAAGTTTATGGCTTTGAGACTCCATTATGAATGTGGTTTAAAGAGATCCTTTTACAAATAAAATTTTGATCCCCCTCCTCATTAGGAAGTTCACAAATTTCAGGCTACTTTCATTCTATTTTTGACCTTTATCAGTGTAGACTAACACTGGAAAATTCTTATCTGTGTCTGATTTATCTTTAAGTGGAGTTTTCTGAGCCCATTGCATCTCTAGGATAGTTAATTTCTTTGACTTAGATTGACTATTATTATTGATTTATTGATAAAATTTCATCAAATAAAATTAGACTAGAACTTATTTGATGGACTGTATATTTATTTTCAATTAAACAGAAAAATAGCATACAAAAGTTTTTTTCCCCTAAGTACTTATGTTACACTAAATGTATATCTAGGTGTGTATATAGATGAGGAGTATATGTTAAAATTGATAATATTATATATATATATGTAAATCAAAATGTTGTTACTTCCAATTTATTTCAATAATTATGAATTTATCTCTTTCTTGAGGTTCTCTTTAGCTGAATTTTGCCCTCATAAAAATTATGCGAACCTTATAAGTGCCCTTTAGATTAAAGGAATCAATTCAAGGAAAAAAGATGCTCCTGGATCAATGATGAAGGGAACAGAAGAGGACGGGATATTTCAAGAGATGGCTTTAAAAAAGAGAGAGAGGTTATTTACTGGGGCATTCTGCTGGATTTTGGAAGCAATATGATAGATGGTATACATCAGAGACTGGGAAAAGAAGGAGAAGGGAGGAAAAAGGCAGGAGAATTAAGAAGAGCAAAATGGAATGCTGAGGGAAGAGATAAGTGAGAGCAAAAAGATATGTAGTAGAAAGATTTATTAGAGTCTTATAGATGAGAACAAAGAGCAAGGATATGATGGATATGCTACTCATTTCCTTTCAGAAAAAGCTGACAAGTGTAACAGACTGCTTTTGGAAAAAAGACATCATCAGGGAAGTTCACTGCTGCTGGATATATTGAGGCAAATAGTCCAAGAAGGTTCAAAAAGCACTTAAACACGAATAAGAAGTTCAATAAAACTCCATTACACTAGTTACTCAGAGTCATTTTTTATATAAAAATCCTCTTTAACATAACACTGAGTTTGAGTTGAAGTAATATTTTTTTTCTCTATTCTCAAGAATTCCAAATCCCTCTTGAAAAATGGGAAGGTAATTGACCCCAATTTCTCCACTCTTCCTTTCCATTCTGGTTTCCAAACAATAGCTTCTTGGTTTGGGATGATATCACTCATTTTCCGTTAAAAATTTTCTGGCAGAAGAAAATGAAACACTACTGACCTCACACAGCAAAGTACAGACCCATCATGTATTATTATGCAAGACTTTGACCTCCCTATTATGAAAAGGACAAGAATCCAACTATGTCTGCCACAGATCTGCGTGTGAAAGTTTTTTTTTTTTTTTTGCTCGTGTTTGGTTTTCCTCTTGGTTTTCTTTTTTTTCTCATTTGCAAACTTCTCATTTGCAGAAGTTTTCAGTTTATGTCAATCTTTCACAAAAGCAGGAATGCAGAGTGAGGAGAGACAATCTAATTATCAAACCTGATGCCTTATTAATGCAAAAAGTAATGTCTCTTCATAAACTGACTTTGTTCAATCCCCAAATAAATTATTTTGTTCCTCTCCTCACCCTTAGAAATGGTACTGCAGAATTTAATTGTGCTGTGAGGACTTTCTTCTCATTGCTGCCTGAACTGACTTAGAACCAAACTCCACTTGTTTTTGCTTTGAACAACACTACTCTGAAGCTCAAAGACATTCCAAAGGGCATTTCCAAAAATTCATTTTTTAAGACAAATCATTTTCATTGGGCAAAAATGTTTAGAAAGAAACATCTTGAACAACTTTGGTTCTGAACATATTCACTAACACTGGACCTCTTTAGAGAGAAGATCCAAGGTTATTGGCCAAATCTCACAATATAAATCTGGGCCTTTCAATCGGCAAAGAGCTTTGCTTGCTTACTGAGGTCCTATTGCAGAGTAGGGGCTTTTAGAGAAGCCAAAATTTTAGGTTTATGACTTATAAATCCATCAATGTGTATGTGGAGCTCTTTCTTCTGAGTAAACTAAAACTGACACAGAAATGTCAAGCTCAGGATTCAGCTTTAGTTGAACGGGCAGTGATGATACAACATTTCCTCTAATTTCTGTTTCTTTTCAGGTCTGGTTACAAGCCAAGCCTGCACTATCTAGGAGAAATGGCTTTGCATGGGGTTCTTCCATGATGACTTCTGTTTCGCCATTAGATTAATTTGGCCTTTATCCAATTCCTTACTACCTACTAGACATATGAACACATTAGGTCAATTTATCCTTCCAAAACACTAATGAGAGCTGTGGGCATGAAGAACTTCATGTTTTCCAAAAGAAGTGCCTAGAGTGAATTCCCTATTTTCAATGAAATAGTTGAATAATCTTCTAAAAGTGCAAACAAAATGCTTTATCCCAAAACCTTAGGCCAGTCGAAGAATTTTAAGTTTCCCATGAAAAAATGTATTAGTTTTGTTCTGATAGTTTTCACAATTTATAAAATTTTAACAGTTATAAAACCAGAACTAAAGTTGAAGATACTGGAAGAACTTTGAACATTCTTGGAAGTTTGTTGCATTTTATCAAATGTTTTATTTGTATTATTTATTAGTTATTTATTTGGAAGTGCTTTCATTCGTCTTATACTTTCAGAGCTAAAAGCTAAGAAAACTTTTTCTTAATTAGATCAAATAATGAGTTGTAGATCAAGCAATTCTAAATTTATAACAATGACAAATGGCCCTGAAATTACTCTTGAACATAAAAGGACACCACTCAATTAAACAAGTGTTATGTCAGCAAGAACCTCTATGAGAGCTATGCCACTGATCACAGCTGTGTAATTTTTCTCATCAATGTTTATAAAAAGCCAAGTTAAAATGCATATGAAGTTTTAATTAAAAATCTGTGTAATATCTAAGTGATTTCTACAGTTCAGTGCTCTCATCAAGAACTGCAAGTTTCAGGCCAAAGCCACAAAAAGCCATATAAGAATGAAATCAAAAATAAGAAGAAGTAGGAGAATATGAGAGATGGAGAGGGAAAAAACAAAAGAAGTGGAATAAAATGAAGTACAAGGATTATGTTTCCCATGTAAGATGAAGTTTTCTGGTCTGTGCAGATGGTGGGAATGATGGTCAGGATGGCTTGGCATGATTTTGTGTGAAATGAGGGGTTGCTAGTTAGAACTGATGTAGCACCTATTGACCCAAAGGAAGTGCTTCTTGCCAAGAAAGCTGAGAGTGACTGAAAGCGAGTACCCAGAAACGAGACATCCAGGAGGGTCCAAATGCACAGTCCTGTGGAGCTCCTTTGGAAATGACACAACGTACAGGAGGAGATACAGGGGGAGAGCTAAGTGGAACAAGATGAGTTTGGACAGAGAGAGGGGTTGAGTCAAAGAGCAGGGCTCTCTTCTTGATAGGGACGACAACACGACGTATTTCTTCTCTAGTCCTTCACCGTGCAGACCTGCATGTCTTCCTTGTCTGAGGGCTCCCACCAGCAGTGAAATGCAGCAATATGGCACTTTGAGCACGTGCTTATGGATCCATCCATTGCTGACCAAAAGCCTGTTTATGTGACAGGGATAGAGGACAGCCAGGATGACAATTTGGCAACTCTTGGCATAACAGCAGCAGGTGGCTCCATGCCATAGTTCCTCATTTGCCTGATGGGTGTTCACTGTTCCCTCATGGATCCTCATCACTCTTTCTGCACCCACCTTCTTGTCTTCAGTCTTAATCCATTAAGCCCCACTATATCTGATTTTTGGCACCACCATGCTTATTCTGGAGGTCAGGATAGTTTTCATGTTAAGACAAATGTATTTTAGAGGTTAGCTGAACACAATTTCACATTTAACTCTAAATATATTAAGATGTCTATGAGATTTTATGGAGAACTAGGTTCTAGAAATAAGACCTGCTAAGGCATATTTCATATTTGCTAGCTCTACAAAACCAGCTGAATACCAGCAGTGAATCTGTGAAAGAATAGCCAAAATAAAATATATCTCTATCATCCAATAAAAAAGATTTATATTAAAAAAAGAAGTTAATTTCAGTGGGACAACTATAAATTTGAAACCTTTTGCTTTAAAGGGCTCAGACTACATATTGATGCTGACATACTTGTCCTGATTTTACTCTTTTCTGAGCTCATCAGCCCATTTTTGTAAGATCTTTGGTGAAGTATGTAGCAAACGTCACCACAAACACAATTTTGTAAATCATGTGCGATAACAGAAACATTTCCTTCCAATTCCTTATTGCAGAAATTCATCATTTTTTTCATGAAGATAGGTAAAAACTTGGAGTCTATCTGCAAATTAAAACCTTGCTGACAACATCACCAGATGATTTACACAGTCAAGTGTCTAATTACACACTCTCATAAATATTCATTCTCATGCTCACAGTCATGGAGGAGAGAAAGTGAACAAGCTGATTAATCAATTGATAGTATCTGATTCAGCTGGCTATACAAGTGGGAAAGAAAAGATAGAAGAGCAATTTCCCACAAATATAAGCTCTTGCAGATGGTATTCTTTAGCAATACTAAAATGAAATGAAAGATAAATAAATACTAGAAATTAATAAGTTTGTGAAAGCAGAGGGATCCATGAAGGCAAAGTGAGCAAATTTTTCGTATTAGTTGACCATGTTGCATATTTCAGGTGACAGTATAGGATTTGCAACTTTGCTTCTCAGGCTCATGTTAAAATTTGCCTGCAACTTTGCAAACCTTTAGATATTTGAGCTGAAATCACAAAAAGGCTAGGTTTGAGGCAACTGCATCTACAACTTAAAAGCCAAATTCTCCTCTGTTTCACTGATGTTGACCTAGCACATACTCTTGCATAAGGCAAACTTGTTTATAAGGATGCAGGGCTGGATAAGAGCAAAGGACAGAGAATGGACTCGCAAGGTGGCATATGTTTTTCAGCATTTTTTGCCCGTATGAAAGGATGCCACTAGAGCTGAGAAGTGAGCACCACCTCGCCAGTCCATTTGCAGAAATGCCCCACTTAGCAGCCCAATTACCCTGGCATGCCCAATGTTTCCCAGGAAATGAGAAGGAAGAGAGAGATACCATATCCCCTGAGATTTGATTTTTTTGATGCTCATCTTGTCCTTTCTAGTGACTGTCAATATACTCTTTGGAAAATTGGCTCAGTTTTTCGGCACTTCAGTGACAAACCTCTTGTTAAGCTGCAAGGCTCCAGGCCAAAGTCCTTAAGAGTTTATTACTTTAAAAGACTGACAAAAGTGGGGAAATGAGGAAGAGGGAGAAAAAAGGATTTTTCTGAAGCCAGGAGCAAAGCCGGGAAGGCAGCACAATCCCCTCTGTGCCCTGCCAGTGGGACCACATGGTTGTTTGGGACCACCTCCCACCAGATCCTGCTTCTTTTGCTCAGATGAATCATCTTGTTGACTTTATGGCTTTCTGACTATTCATGCCTCTCTTCACACTTTTTTAGTTATGATCTTCTAACTCCTCTATTAATATTCTGCAAGCTTCTTGTGCTTTTTGTTAATTACTGTTAATTCTGTTAATATTTTATCATATGCTAATCTAATCTCCATCAATGACTGATACTGAAAGGCAGTCTTTATCCATATAGAGATCTATTTTCTGGGTTTTTGACGTTTTGCAACCATTTTTTTCCCCTTCTGTCTTAAAAGAAGTACTTTCTTTTTAAGTGCACCCAAGAGAATGTCAGGAATGAGAATTTGCAGTAAGGAAATGTACCTAGCAATTTGACAAAGAAGTCATCAATTTATTGTTATGGCAATTAAATCACACTGATACCCTTAGAATAAGACAGTCATCATGTGCTTAACACGGTATTAAACATTCTTTCCATTTGTCTTTATAATGTAAATTAGATATATGTATGTTATCTAGATATTTATATAATATCCATTTTGGAAAAGGTATATGTGTGTGTGTCTCTCTTGGTATCAAAAATAAGTCTAATTTTTCTCTACTGTGCTACCATAAGACATATGCTCTGTTACTCTTAGGGTACTGGTGCATCAGCTGCACTTCCTTCCTTCCTTCCTTCCTTCCTTCCTTCCTTCCTTCCTTCCTTCCTTCCTTCCTTCC
>VZSV01000069.1:123399-148411 GCA_013398735.1 Nothocercus julius
CTTGTACTGGGGAGCCCAGAACTGCACACAGGACTCCAGGTGTGGCCTCAGCAGGGCTGAGTAGAGGGGCAGGATCCCCTCGCTCGTCCTGCTGCAGACGCTCCTCCTAATGCACCCCAGGATCCCAGGATTAGTATTGAAATACTATTTATGAATCCAGAACTTGTGGGAATGCCTGTAATTAAGGCTGTTTTATTTGCATTAGCACATATGTACACTGACCAATGTCAAAGCTTCGTTGAAACATCTTATAGGAAGAAGGGAATGCAGTATCTTCATGAGCGTGAGCAGTCTAATTAAAAGGACAAGCATTGGCTGGAACAGAGGCAAAGATTGCTGCTTAAGGCCAGGCAGACAGGGCTAGCTAGAGCATTAAGGGTGTCCAGCCATATGTTCGATGGGATTCTGGAACAATCTTGCCTGGAGAGGCCTTAAGAGGCCTGGAGAGGCTTGGAGACCAATAATCTACTTCTTTTTATTTCTTTTTAAGATGGATCTTGATAATCTTATGTAGGAAAGAAAATTAACATGGCATTAGAGACTATATTCTGCAAATTCTATATTTCAGATTTCTGGTCCAATTCCCATGTAAAATAACTTTCCTGTACTAATGCTTTACAACCATATTCCTACTTCCCTTTCCCCTCTTTCTCTCTCCTCCAACCTGTTTTTCGGTATCTGAGAACCTAGTAGCTATAAAACTTTTTTGCATTGCTTTCTGTCCTCTGTAGATTAATATCTGCAAAATGACTTGGAAGTGAAAAAGCAGAATTGTTATTATAATATATACCTCAGCTTCTCAGACGCTGGTACGTGAAATGTGTGTATGAGAAAGAGAGAAATAACACTAATAATTAAAAATTCCTCTATTTCCTTGGAGGTCTATCTGCACTTTTTATCTTTTTTATTATGTCTGTTTGAGCAAACACAAAAGGCAAGCTTGAAAAATTGATTCTGAAGATTCTTCCACCTCACATTTAGATGTACACCATCAGGAACGCAGTTTCAACCTGGGCAAAATTTTGCAGACTTCAAGAATATTTTATTCATTTTTCTCCCAGTACGAACACAAGCAAAACAAACCCAACCCAGGAAAATAAAATAAATCTGCAGTAAGTCAAAACTACTTCTTAACTTATCTTTGGGAGTATTTATTTTTGTCAAAACACCTTTACAAACAAAGTAGTTTACTTAACATGCAGCCCTGACCTTAGCTTGACTGCACAAGGCAGAGGGAAATCAATACCACAGCAGTGATATTTTGGGACTGCTGATAAGAGAGTTCGAAGGAAAAGGGAAAGAATAGTAAAACTGTTCCGGTAAACTAATCATTGTATTTTATTAATATAAATGCTCTTGGGGGCTTAGGACGTAGTAGAAGGGCTTTTTAATTAGACCTTAAGTGCCTTTAAATATGAGGAAAGTACATTTATCAAAATGAAGTGTTGTATATCAGAAGCATTATAAATATGGCCAAATTACAGCTTGCTACAAGCTGATCTCAGGCAGATGAGTTCAGGAGACGGCTCTTCTGACAGCTAGAACTAAGGGGAGAAACAGCTGAGTTATTCCTGAACTATTGGGGAAGACTGTGGTATCAACATAGGGGACACAACTGGGGAGCCCGATCGGTTTCAAAGTAAGTGAGGGAAAAGCATCAGGATCTGGTGCAGAGGGAAGACTTCAGTTTTTCTGTCCTTCTGCTTGGGTTGAGCCAAAACCTGTGGGAACCACTCACTTTTATCTGGATCTGAGTGGGCCTGCTGTCTGGAATAATTCAGAGGAATTATTAAGAGGACTCCAGAGGAACACTGTGTACCTGCCCTGCACCTTTCCAATTAACTTCAGTGAATCCTGCATGCCCCCTCTGATAGATCCTGTTGCAACGTGGGGCCAGATCCTATAAACTTGACTCAGGCAGAGCTCCTTAAAGTCCTTTATTTCTTGCAATATGAAGTTCAGCTCAGCAATAGTAAAGATATCTAACTGTCAGAAGGTAATTAATCTGTCCGCATTAGACAGACAGTCACATAGTATAAATTACTGTATTTCTAAATCACGGAACAACAGTGATTTATATGAGCTTAAGAACGGGCCACTTATCTACAGACTTACAAAATAAGAACTAGATGTGGAATAACTGGTGGGAGTCATGCAGAAAAAAAAAAAAACACACGGATGTGTTTGATTAAACAGTGGTTTGTCCAGCAAGGGTGAGATGAAGCATCTATCATGGTATACTCAGGTATGCAGTATATTCTACAAACAACACTTCAGATAATCAACTCGTATGGAAAACACAAAAGCCAAAATTCCCAGAAAGACCTAGGAATCTTAACTCCAGGAATCTGCCAAAAATTGAGAAACTTAGTACCTTAACTAGGAGAATGGTAGGTAGTTCTGAGTTTTCCCTGTAGTCCATATGGAAACTGGACGCTCCTACAGGGCTTCATCTCCGCCCTAAAATCCGAATTGCTCTTTGCAACTTCTTTGCTCTTCTTCCCGTAGGACAGCTGTTTGTAACTGATACATCTCACTTAACCGTCTGAAATGAAGTTAGATACATCTGGGTCTTTAGTAGTTATAACAGGGCTGGATTTCATGATTTCTTTTTTGGTCCCTTCATTTAGAAATTTAGATCGGAGATTTCTCTCTTTTCTTTTTTAAGATAAGGGGTATTTTAGGAACTCTTTATCCAGGCTTGGACCGATATGCATGCCAGGGAGATGTTCCTGTGTATCTTTTTTTGGAGTGTCATCTGTAAAAGCCAATGCTTAGTGTGGGTTTTAGAAGATTCCTAGTAGAGTGAAAGTAGCAGAAGAGGTCAAAAAATCTTATTATTTCTAACTTGGAGCTTGGTATGTTCATAAAGAGTATTTTTTCGTAAGGTGTGCTATTCTTAAGGAGTTAGTGACCCAGGAAATCTCTTCTAGTTGTGTTAGTGATTCTGTTTTGTTGAGTGAAGGTGCGATTTGCAGTCAGAAGTGCAATGTTTCAATCATTGTCAAAAATTATCCAAAGTGCTGTAAACATATAGGATCATCTTGAAAAAATCTCTGAACAGTTCATAGTTTAGAAATACTCATGCTCAAGGAGACAGTTTGTCTTTAAATTGAACCAGGATCTTCCTTGGTGAAGAGAATGAATGTATTCTTATGCAAAGGGGTCTGTGGCACAGAGCTGAAGATTTAATTTTACATGCAGTAGCGCAGAGAAGACAAATAAAAAAATGGCTGTTAGAAAGCAGTCCATTACGTTGATACACTATCTGCACACATTCATCTTCCTCTTTATTCATCATCATTTGTAAAGAAGTATTATTGCTTGCCATCCAGTCGCGCTCATCTCATATTTATCCACAATATTAAGCAGATGTCTGTGAGTGTAATTAAAGAGATAAAAAAAGAGTATTGTTCTTTATTGATAAAAAATGCAGAATGAGAGAGAAATATCATTTTTTTCAGTTCTTTTTTCAGTTTGTGTGCTGGTATTTCTTGACATTTACATGTAAAAATAAAGGGTCAGCTAATAAAACTTCAAAACACACAAATTTATGTTTTTCTCTGCAGAGAATTTGTGCTTCACGCTTTTTGAAGATGCAGCATTTGGGGAACTTGGTTTGATCCTTTCTATTTCTGCTTATTTGGAAAGGTGTTTTAAATATATATTTTTTTTTAAAGTGACTTTAAGTTGCACAAGCTTATTTGTAAATGTCTTCTTTAAATCACTGTTATCGTTATGGGATACTTGTTTAGATTAGCTCTCGCTGCATTCTCACTGCATGTGGTAATTTCAAGGACCAGAAAGAGAAGATCCTGTCTTATAAAGGCCTGTGGTCTTTTCAGAGGCAGTCGTAAAGAAGAGATTGGGGAAAAAATGTGAATGACACAAAAGATTTCACCTAAGTTTAGCGATGCTTTAGGAAAATATAGCATTGCTGGTGGTGCTGAGAGATCTCTATCTGTCCTATCTTCTGCTGGAAATAGGACCTCCCTTGTTCAGTGTTCAGTCAACCTCTCCCCTTCTCTTTCGTTACCCCTCTAGGACCACTTCTTCCACCTGTACCATGAAATGGTCCAGCTGAGGCAACTTGTTGTCTGAAAGGAGCATCAGCACCAGCCAGAGGAAGGCAAGAAAGTTGTCTAAAATACATCCTTCTTTCTCTGCTGGTGACTGCAAGGGTGGAGTGCTTGGACATAAAGCCTTGTTTTACAGATGGGATGGGATTGTTCTGGAAATTACAAGCCAATAACTAATTCTGTCATGCTTGTCTCAGAGCTGTCTGGATTGCCCTGAGTACAAGCACAGAAGTGCTGAGGGGTGCAGAGCTGGGACACAGACAGTGTTGCTGCTAGGCTAGCACAGCCTTTACTTCAGAAGTACTCATTCCATATTGCACCCGAGGTGGGAGCTCTAATGCCCCGTGGAGTATTGGCAGTCAGATCCATGTGCCGCGGACCATATACCCATTAGTCATGAAATGTTCTTTTGGAAAAATATGTAAGGGTTGATCCATTTCTCTGCAGAACACTATAATTCAATCCTATTATTATGATCCTTCATTTTACAGCAAGGCCTGAAGGTCTCAGCCAAGATTAGGGCAGCAAACTTTTACAGTAATAGACAGTGCCAATGCTATCAGAAGATGTTGCCTCGGTATACATTTCATTGCTTTGCACACAGTAAATGCTGCTTCACATTTATATGCCAGCTTGGAGATTTCAATTCTGTATTTAGATCTTGCTCACAGCAGCAGTTCAGGATTATACCAGTGTCACCTCCAGCTTCTAATTTATTTTTAATAGATGCATAGATTTTAAAGCCAGAAAGGAACCATTATATCATCTAGTTTGACCTCCTTACATCCTCCTCACTGAGGCCATAAAATTCACCCAGCTACTCCTCTGCTGAGTACTAAAGTACATCTTCTAGAAATGCCTCCATTCTTCAGTTGAGGGAGAATTCTCCCCTTTCCTTGGAAATTTCTTTCAGCGACTAAGCACCCTCACTCTTCCACTCTACCTTATTACCTTGCTCTACCTTATTACCAAGAGGAATTGGTGTGACTTTACCTTTTACTGCTGGTTCCTCTGCAGCTTTCCTCTGCCTCAATCGAGAGACCTTTGAGAGATGGTGTTTTCTGTCTCGATTGCAGCTCTCTGCGCTCAAGTCTCTTCACAGTTTTTATTTTGATAAACTAAGCAGATTACAGAAGAGAAAGGTAATATTATATCTTGTTTTGTTAATTCCCAGCGGTCATTTCCTATCCTCACCCCAGCTGCCACAGTATCACAGTTACTTTTGGTTCAAGTCAGTGACCTGAGATGTAATGTTCTGAATTTTTTATTTTTGTATAAACTAGAAGCACTACAACTCCATCTCAGTATTAGTGCACACTGCCATAACTCCCAGTCCTTGCATATTTTGCTTTCTAGATCAGTTGATCATTACTTGCATCATTCTGAGCAAGTGTAGTCTTTATACACTTTTGTTAAAGTCCATTTGGCCTCGCTCTTCCACTGAGAGTCCAGCAATATAGTATGCATTGTACAAAAAGCAAGACAGGCCTTTTTTTGAGCTTTAAATTCATCCCCCAGAAATATGATGTATCTCCTCATTTCTATTCTTTGAAAACCTGCAGATAGTTTTTTTCTCATCACCTTTTTCACACACTTGTACAGTTCTCCATCTCAGCCTAAGCAGGGTTTCATTTCTGAACAGAAGAAGCATTTGAGGAAGAAAATCTAGTTAGGATTTTCAGTCAGTTACAATTTCGGTCTAACTTTCTTGTTATGCTTTAAACTGGGGCAGATGTCCTATACTTGCCTTGCACAAGCTGGTGCTTTGTACACTAAATTCACAGACCTGGGCCTAGAAGTTCAGCGTGCAAGAGGTTGCACAGCTTCATGGTTGGGGCAGGTACGACTTTCAGCATCTGCTCACAAGAGCTACTAATGATTTAAGACAATCAGACCAAAAATAAATAAATAAAAAGGAAACCAGAACAGCAACCCAGGGATTCCTTATGCTTCTCTCTGAAAAACAGATTTTGTGATTTTGCAGTATCTCAAAACAAATTCCTGAAACATTTGAAAGCCTCAGCCCATGTGCATAAGGAGAGGCTATATCCTATGCCTCTTCCCAGAAATATTTGTCACTGCAAAATCATGACCCTGCACCAAAATGCTTTCACTTTACAATGTGTAGCATAACCTTTCAGAATAATAGCCTTACTTTTCTGGGATTTTATTTGTCCTGACTGATTTCACACCTCTGCTCTCCCTCACCCAATTCATTCTGTAGATACAAGTTGCACCAACCAACAATACACAGCACATTTTTGAAAATGTATCTCTGGTTACTAGACAGTTGTCTGCAAAACTAAAAGGCTTCTATTGGCATCTGATACCATTTCTTTGTCAAACGATTTGCTTTACATTTGTAATGAGAATGCTGGATTTAAGTGTAGCTATCATAGATGCAGCTGCCACTACCTTATGTTCCCTTTCAAATAATTAATAATATTTGTCACTTCCGATGTGTCATTCTATTGCTGTACAGCTTGCACACTAAATGATGGCACTCTCTTTTGGATTGGCCTGAATAATGATGGATGAATCTGTTTCATTTTATCATTGAGCCTCTTTTAACTGAATGGCTTATATTAAAAGAGAATAACCTCTACCAAATGTTATGAATTATGCCAACATTTAAAACATGTGTTTTCTTCCTCTTTCTGCTAACAATTTAGTGATTATACCTGGAGAACTGAACTTAATTACTCCTTCTCTGGATGCATATACCCACTCTTTTCTTTTTCTAATTTTACGATTTCTTTTTTTATCCAGTGATGGAATTATCTTTCTATCATTATTTTTGGCTTTATTCTATACACAAATAATTTCAGCTCTGCAGATGCCGTTCTTGTTCCTGGTGAAAATTGCTAAAACATTATTAAATCCTGTTATGATTTGTTTTGTTTCCTATTTACCCATTTGAACAGAATTAGTTTTATGCAGTGGATGAAGTACCAGCTTATAACAATAGAATGGGTATTTAGGCTATACATATCTCTATTTTGTGACCTGAGGCATTGTTTTCACATCAGTTGCTTCTTCCATCCTTTGTCAGTCTTGTTTAATTAGCTTGTATAGTCTTGTATGGCAAGGACTTTCTCAGGATAGTTGTTTGCTTAGTGCTGAGCATAAGGGTGCCTTTGCTATTGTAATGCATATCATAAATAATATTAATAGTTTAACAGAAGACAGCCAGAAAATCTGCAGAGTTTCATCTGTTTCCTAATTAGTATTACCCTGATATTCCCTGTAGTTAGCACTGGCAACCATATGCTAATGGTAATCACTTATAAAAAATAATAGCAGAAGTTTTAAGGGTGACTACTGAAATAAGTTACAGACCTGAAGAAGGGTTTTTATGCATTCAAACCTGTCCAGATAAGCTGCAGTAGTAAGATATATGCCTTCTGACTACAAATGTTGCTTTAGGTGTTGCATTTACCACAGCCTGTGAAGAAATTTGGAAGGGCCTTGGTTGTTTCATCCTTCCGAGGGCTGATGGGGTAGTAGGAATTATAAACAGCAGGACAATAAATCTTTATACGGAGCTGGGACTATGTTCAACCAGAAGCACCTGCTCTCTTGAGACTGAAAATAGGACTCTCATCAAATCTTAAGCAGATCCAATCTTTCCAGTCTTACCTTTTTCCTAGCGCTACTGGTACAACATGAGATAATGCCCTCCTGCCCCAGGGAGATGGCGGTTGCTGCGCTGGTATTTGATGGTGATTATGGGGTTGATGCCTTGCTGGTTAGTAATTGTTTCTCTGTAGCTGTCCCTCTGTCTCTCCCTCTCTAAAGGCATTGCCCATGACAATTTTATTCATTTTCTCTCATCTTCTGGTTTGCCATATGTCTGCTGGCTTCCAAGGGCCAAAAAGAGCAAATGGATTCAAAAAATACATATATTTTCTCACTAAAACCAACAAGTATGACTGAACATGCTCATAAACTAGCTCAGTTAAGTCAGAAAAAATTATCTGAATATGAAGATTTCAGAGTATATAAAACTACACATTGAATCATGCTGTGTTACTCAAATATTGTACAGTGTTGTTGTAGAATAACTTCTCTCTTGAAACTAATTTGAGCTTCTTTTTTTTTTTTTTTTTTTTTTTTTTTCTTTTTACTTTCACCTTAGAAAAAGCCCATCGACTTTTCTGGAGCACTTACTTTTAGGCAAGTCTTGTTCCACTCAAATTTTTTCCACCAAAAGCCATATGAAATTAATGGTGGTAGAAATTTGCTTAAATAAGATTTATCTGATCTTTAAACTCTGTAGGAAACCTTGGTGTAAGGAAAGTAAGTTTGCTACACAAATTAAGATATTTTTGCTTTCCCTCCACATAAAATGAACAAATCACACCCTTCATTTCCTAGTCTAGACCATTTTTATTTTGGAGAACAAGAGATGAAAAAACATAAAATGTCTGTGAATGTGAGGAAAAGTACACAGTGATTCACTGTAACAATTTTCAGAACAACATAAAAATAGTAGTTGAGTCACAGCTGACCTTTCAAAAAATGTAGATACTCATCTAGATTAAAAAGAATGCAGTATACTAAAACCAGAATGACACAGTCTTCATTCTGTTACCCAAGACTCGCACGAAAATTAAAGGTGTGGGAGGTTTCTTACTATGTAGGAGCTTAAGTTGATCTATTGTCATTCTTTCTTTTTCTCCCAAAGTTCTTATATTTTTCTGAACAGGATATTTTAATTTTATTCAGGTGGTGGGGCCAGTTTCCTTAGCCTGGGTCTGATTTCAGGAGCACACCACCATCCCTATGAGGGAAATGGAGGAGTCCCAGACTGGTGCTGCGTCTATGGTGCCCTGCTCAGATAAGGCTTATGGTCATCTGAGTGTCCACAGCAAGTTCTTTTATTTCAACATTTAAAAAGAAGACATCTAATGGTCGCTTTTATAAAATACTTTGACATCTAATTATGAAGCATGCCAGGAGAATCAAATACTGTTAGCAAGTGTTAGTGCCTGTTTTTTTCCAGTCTGGGTCAACTCTAGCACGGCCCTTAATAAGGGCCAATAGATTATATGGTGTTTTAGTGCGACAGCTGTAACACCTTGTGCCTAGCAGAACCTGCTGCCTTGGGTTGGTGTCCGACAGCTAGTGCACGAAGAGAACGTGTTTCCTTCAGTGGGGTGCACAGACTGAGCTGGGATCCCTCCTTTCAAGTGGGCAGCTAGGAAATGATTTTGACCATCTTTTCCCTGCAGGTCATACATCTCCTTCCATTCTGAATTTGAGGATTAAGGACCATAAACAATTCCTTTATCACATGCAAGTGTGTGACCTGCTGTCAACTGCAAAGCAGTTCATGTACCAATACAAGTTTTGGTAGGGTATAATCCACACTCTCCATGAGGCTGCCTGAATTCACATCACCGAGAGTGTTTCTAACAGGTCCATAAGTACAAGGTAAGTTTCCCCAGTACAAGAGGGATGTGGAGCTGCTGGAGAGAGTCCAGCGCAGGGCTACGAGGATGATCCGGGGCCTGGAACATCTGCCCTGTGAGGAAAGGCTGAGAGAGCTGGGCCTGTTCTGCCTGCAGAAGAGAAGGCTGAGAGGAGACCTGAGCAGTGTCTGTCAGTACCTCAAGGGAGGCAGTGAGGAGGATGGGGCGGCCTCTTCTCAGTGGTGGCCACTGATAGGACTAGAGGAAACGGCCACAAACTGAAGCACCAAAAGTTCCACAGGAACTTAAGGAAAAATTTCTTGCCAGTGAGGGTGACAGAGCCCTGGCACAGGCTGCCCAGGGAGGCTGTGGAGTCTCCTTGTCTGGAGATCTTCCAAAGCCGCTTGGACGCAGTCCTGAGCCACCTGCTCTAGGTGACCCTGCGTGTGCAGGGGGGTTGGACTAGATGATCTCTAGAGGTCCCTTCCAACTTTAAGCATTCTATGATTCTATGATAAGTGATTTCGAATTTCTCAGCTCTCACTGGGCAGGAAAATCTAAGCTTTCACATGAGATCCATTTTCCTGACATGGAAAAATCTGAATCCAGGTCTTTCACAGCCCAGCCAGGTGTCTTAGCTACAGAGCGATCAGGTAAATAGATAAGACTCATCTTCTACACCTCATTGTCATTTAGACCGGGAAAGAAGATGCCCCGAGCCAGCTGCAGCTGCCCTCTCCATGCAGTGCAACAGCAAGTTGCACAGGGATACTGGCTTCACTCCAGAAGCAGCCTTGCTGGTTATCTCACCACTGCAAGACATCCAGCTGATGCAGCTACACCATTTGTACGTCTAGTGGAGGACATCAGCTCTGATAAAACTGAGGAGCTTTATGAAGGTACTTATGGGTATAGTCTCAAGATAGGAACAACACAAAAAAATCAGGTGTTTCTGTTCATGCCTGCTGATGAATTTAAGTGACATAAAGTTTCCAGAAATATCCTTATCCTTCCTAAAATCGATCTTTCTTTGACAACAGGTCACCACAAAGATGAATGGAGACTTTGTCCACTTCCTGGCTGACCCTTTAAAACATATTTTCATTGGAAGTAGTTTTTGCAGCTATCTATTAGTCTCAGAACAATTTGTGTAACCAATTAAAAAAGATCTGTAGAGACTTGCTGTATGGCAAATTACACATGTTTATAATGAAGAACAATAGCAGAGCACTAACACTGTCAACTACACTACTTCTCTACACTATCCCATCACAGGAGGCGATTACTGGTCTATCAGCATTACAGTAAAAAAAAGAATTAAGCAATAGTTGGTAAAGTTAGGGCATATAAATAATTGATTTGCTCATTTTGAAGGAGAGTGTTAGGTAGGAGATCAAAGATACCAGACCAAAAAGGCACGAACGAGTATTTTTTTTAAAGAATTTTTATTCTTATTACAAAGCCTCTTATTGCAATTATGAGCTGTCATCAGTGAATGCTGGTGCTGGAAAAGTATTTATCTGTGGCAATTAGGGAACAATGTTCCTTTTTCTTATTGAGTCTTGTGAATTCTGTTTTCATTATTTCCTGCACTGGAGACATTTAGAAACATGTTGGTGTTTCCAGGCGTTTAATAGCATTTTCACATGGACGTGAACTTTCCTTATCAAATCTTGCATAAGCACACACATTTTAAAAAATATATTCATATTTTAAAAGAATATGATTAATATAAGAATATTATTTTAAAAGAATTTCTTTAAAAGAAAAACTTCTTTGTTTCAGAAGAATGTACAAATTCAGAATTAGGGGAATTTTTAGATGGGTGAAGTCTAAGGAATGATGGTTCTGCTACAATATGTCTTGCTACTGGTCTTACAATATGCTATAGAAGCACAAAATCCAGTACCTTGGAGTGCAGCATTCTTGAGATCTGACTTTCAGAGATAAGTTTCTCTTGCAGAATACCATAGATGTCGTTTTATGGTCATGCTCAACTGGAGCATTACTCTTACAGCATGACCCTTGTAAGTAAATAAATCTTAGCTTGAGAAGGAATTTCCACCTTTCTTTGAGCAAGTTACATCTCACTTCATTCTACCTGGGTAAAAAGGAGCTCTTGAAGCTAATCTTCTAGGCTGATGGCAGATTAACCATTGAGGTGCCTCAAATGGGTGAAATGGATCTTTCAAATGTGTATCTCTTCATGGGCTATGAAGGGTTCAAGATGGCTTTTTTAGTGTGGAGCAGACTGGTGGAAAGCCATCGAGACATAATCCAGGTGAGATAAACTGTATCCGGCCTCAGTCAGCAGATGCTAACTTCCAGCACGAATAGAGCGAGATAGGGTTTTCCTCTATGCTTTGTTAAGATCTCCCTCATTTTTGATGAGAGAGCATTACTGTTTGTCTTTGGCGCAACAAGTTGCAGACAGGCAGCTGACTATCAGAGAAATTATGCTGTTCGTGTTCTAGCTGGATGGTGGCTACTAATTGGATGCTAGTGCAAATTACATCTTGACTGCCTGCAGCTGTGAATTTGCAATGCTGCATACTTTATATGCCCATTCAATCATATTCACTCAGATTCCTGTCCAATTTTTAATGTGCAGAAAATCCAATCTCCAAACTTCCAAGAGTGAATGTGGATGACCTAAGTGTTCATGTCACTGTCCCGTGATATCCCTAAAATCAACCTCCAGAGACGAATTCCTATCACCTTTTTTAAGAACCTATTTCAGTATAGTCTGTGTATGTATTAACCGATCAGCTTTTTTGTCTTTATTTTCTATCAGTGATGGATCTTTTCTCAGTTTTACAAAATCTGATTATAAACTGCTGTTCTTTACAATATGTGTTTATTTAATATAGTTATGCCACATGATACGGATTATATCTTCGTCTTCTTTCTCTATGTTAACATAAATCTGAATTTCCCCACTGGGTGTAATCATAGGCCACATGCTTGAGGATTTAGATGCACCTAGAGAACAAAGGCTAATAAAACACACTCTGAAGATGGCATAGCTCACATCTCCGATTTAATTTTCTTCCCTGTTCTTCCTCTGACTTCATTGCATGGGAGTTGGACCATTAGTTATTTTTATTACACTGACACATCCAGAGTGAGGTAACAGCACAAGCTGGCTTTGATGGAGGCATAAAACCCCTGCAAAGATGGAGCCTTCTCTTAGGTAATGGCTAAGCCAGAAAGGAGCTCTGTGTGTTATTATACGCATGGGTTGGGATGTAGAGGAGACAGCCATCTCCAAAACTCTGCTAGAGCAGCAAGATGGACTTTCAAACTTCAGCTCTCAGTGTCTTACAAGACTTGGAGTCTGGGAAAAGGTCAAGGTTACAAGAAAATTTTTACTATCAGAGCAGACTGGTGGAAAACCATCAAAATGTTATGTCTTTCTCAGGATATTTTACCCTATCTGTTTTTGTAGAAGGCACATTTCAATCACAACAATGTTTTTGTCCTTTCAAGGCTGTGCTCCAAGGGCCTGCTGGGCAGTTCTCAAAAGGCTAATGGTAAACAACCTGTCTATTTAAAGACTCTCTGTTTTATTATTTCTAAAGTGTAATTGCCCAAATGTTACCAGGCACTGGCCTCCTTCAGATTACTCATTCTGGTCCAACTACAGCTGGTGTCTCACTCTGGTGCATTAAGAACTGGCTGTTAAATTGTGCAACCTTCCTCTCTTGACAGAAGCTACATTTGTAAAGAATGAAAATCTCAGATAAAAGCTTTATTGTTACTGCACAAAAGTCACCACATAGAATCCAGATGATGTTTTCCATCTAAATTGCGTCTTTGTGGCACAAGTAGAATAGCCTGCTCTGCCAGGTCCGTTCAATTTTTTATGGATCGCGCTTTCCAAATGCCTTGTAAACTCACTCTGTACGAGTGAGGCATTCAGGACAATGTTTCTTATTGCAACAGCCAGGTCATTGCCAATGAAAGCAGATTTCATAGAGGTGAGTATCACTTTGCATTGTCTTGGAAAGGGGTTGTGTTTGGGAGAGAGCATGAGGTCTTAGGACAACTTTACAGAAAAGTTCCGAGCCAGAATAGCCAGGCACGTGTCAGAAGGGTCTGGCGTCATTCAGCAAGGGAAAGCTTGGGAATGAGGAAAATGACTCACCCTTGTTTGCTGGTGTGGGTTCACTGCTTTTTATGAGACAATGATCTCCAGAAATGCTTGTGTATGCAGCTGTATGGCTCAGTTCTCCTTTGCAGAAGGATACCTAGAGCATGGAGTCTGCTCACCCCATTCCTTGCAGACACCGATGGGTCCCTCATGGACTAGATGGGCCTGAACCCAAGTGCCTAGAACTCAGTGGTGGATCTCAACCTCAGAACAGCCCTGTGAAGAAGGACAAGACCACTCCCCCTCCAGAGGGGGACTGACGTGGCTTAGATGTGCCTCACAGGGGGCAGGGGGAGGAAGCTCCATATCCATCATTTTCTGTGTCACGTGCTAGAGCCCTACATTATATTTCCACCCTTTGCTTGTTTCTTTGTCACAGACTTTTAATTGTCACCCCATCCCTGCATGCCCTCAGGTGCCTTTTTCCCTGAATTACAGTCCCAGTAGCGTCATTCCTTCTCCCAAGGCTGAACTTGCGTTACTGTGGCATCTACTAGTCCCCTGAGTAGTTCTTGTCAGATTTGGAAATGAGAGAAGCACTTGGGCTCACATGCACGTGGCTCGGGCCATGCGGCGCATCCCACACTTTGATTAAGAGGGCTCAGCCTCGGGAGTTAGCAGTGTTTTGGCAGCAAGCTGGGAGGCAAAAGATGGTCGTCCAACTAATTATTGCACAGATATGCTCCAATGTAGCTGACCAGCCAGGTCCAGGAAAACAAACCTCCTTATGGCACCAGTTCCTAGGTAAAGCCCTTACAATCTGCTTGCAAAGTCTGTTCCCCCCTTCCCCTTCCCCTGGTTCTTCTGACTTCCTACTGATTATTTCTCACTACTAGTAAGTGCAACTTGTGCAAATAGCAGAGGAGTCTGTGCCCTCTCCCTTTCTCTCTGTGATTCATTATTATTAATAACTAGGATATTTTTGGCTTTTGCTCATCAGGCAGCTTGTACCAAATAAGCAGCCTGCCTTTCAGCATTGCCAATCAAGCCTTTCGTTCTGCTTATCAGAGCAGAATGCCTCATCCTGTTTGTGGTGCCTTTGCACTCCTGCTGCTGCTGTTACATGATTCAGAACCTAAAGCTTTGATTCTGTGCATTAAAATACATGTATTTGTACATATATGCATGCATGTGTGAGGGACAATAAATGTGAAAGCAGCTTACACTTTCCGAGCCCCTTTTTTGGAGATAGCAGCAAGGGTCGTAATGACCGAAGCACCAAAGCAATAAACATGCTCCATATGGTGTCTGCCTTTTGACAGAGTGCTCCTTGACTTGGAGAGTCCTGGGATTGCTGTGGCAATTCAGTGTGCTTTACAGTGGACTTATTTTTATTTTGAATTTCAAAATCTACGTAACGCAGAGGGCATAGCAGGGGGATGCATAAAAATAACGTAAAGAGATGTATAAAACCCAAAGGAAAAGCAGGCTAGAGAAGGAAAGCAAGCAGGTTGATAAAGGTTAAGCTTTCAAAGTTGTGCAATTTTATCTTCAGAGTTTTTTTCTTCAATGAGAAGTGAGGGGTATTTTTTTAATTGTGTGAGAGTTTTAACTCTAAAATTCCGATGTGTGTCGTTAACACAGGCCATAGGTAGCCACGTGTTCATGTATTGCAAGGTCCACCTACTTGTATGGGATTATAAAGCTGGGGCTTTATAAGCAAACTCATGATAAAAGACAGTCAAAGGTAGGAGAATACCAGTAATTCATCTGAGATGGAGCTAGCATAACCTAATGGAATTTGATTTTCCCAAATTATACAGAATAGTCATACACAATAGAACACAAATTTACAGAATGGTCTCTCATATTACCTAAGTCCTAAGAAAGTATCATGCATCTCCTTGTCTTTGAACAACAACTTGCCGCAGAGAGCTTTAGGAATCCCTATATGCAATGAAAATAAAACTACTGTGATCAAAAACTGGGAATGGAAATTACCTCTATGGATTTACTTTAGGAATTAATTTGGCATCAACTATACATATAGGTTCTCAAGACTGAGCCCTGGGAAAAGTTGTGGTGTCCCTTAATCCATGCCTTTTCTTTCCACTTTAGGATCATCTATTGGACCTCTCATCCTTTGCCCTGCTCGGCTCTAAGTGGATCAGTGATGAAGGCTCAAGCCACTATTTCATGGCCCAGCACATCCTCGAGCTCAGAGACTGTGCTGTCATGAGTTACCTTGCATCACTGAACTGCAGTAATTCTCCATGTGCCATGTGAAATAATGTGGCTTAACCCTCTTTCCCCGTGAGCTAAACTAAATCAATTTGCTTCGCATTTGCCTCGGGCCGAGGGTGTGCACAGGGACTGAGGCTGTGGTTTAGCTGAAGTGTGCAACTTGTTAAGCCATGATAATTCTGTCATCTTATGATGATTGTTGTGGTCAGATCTTTATCTAATTCACCTCACTCGCTGCACGGCACTGGAAAAAGGTGATGTTGAAGTTCTTTCCCAGCCTGACTGCTCAGTCCAGCTCTCCTGCAAATCTCCCATATTGGATACTGTCACCATGCCAGTCCCATTTGACAAGAAACAGCATATCCAGAGACCAAAACACTACATCCCAGTGAGGAAATGGATAATTGAAGGACTCCCTCTTTGGCTCCCCTCTCCCCTTTCCTTCTCCGTTCTTTCTAAAGGATGGTAGAGAAGGTGCATCCCTTCTCTTGAAGTCATTCTCCCTTACTTCCTTTCCAACATCCCTCTTTTTATCTTTTTTTTTGCTAACACTTTGGGAAGAGTGCATAAACAAGGAGATGCCTGGCCCCTGCTTGCTGCTTTGCTCGGTGAAGTGCTGATAAGTTGGCAACATCTCCAGAAAGTGAGGGGGAAAAATTGAATATTGAGGAGCCAAAGGTGAAAGGTCCTTGAAACTAATGGAAGTGTCAGCCAGTAAGGAAAAAGTACAGGCTCACAACCTGCTTCTCTTGTATATTGCTCAAGCTAAGGCAGCAGCATTAAATTTCATTATATGCTTTGTTTAGAATTTTCCTTTTAATATAATTGCGGTAAAAAACAAGAACCACGGCAATAATGTTTTTCTCAGCAGCTCTTTGCAGTAATTTCATCTAGGTGAAGGGCACAAGCAAATTGACTTTGTCTCAGGTTGCTCTTAATTTTCACTTTGCTTCTTTTAGAGATGGGTCCAGGACCATAAAACTCACAGCTAGAGAGCTCAAGATATGTAAAACCTGAAATCTTCCCTGCCCCCCTTACATGACTTTCCCTACACCAAACTGACAATGCAAATCCCTTCATAACACTTCCAATCACTTGTTAAAATGTCTTGTTACTTCTTGTGTAATTTGTCAGCTACAAGTGTGGAGTATCTGTACGAGTTTTGTTCACACGCAAACTAAGTTTCATGCTTGCAATTTATTGTATTTGTAGACCTAAAATGATGATGGAGAAGTTTGCTGGTCATAATCAAATGCAGTTGAAAAAACAGAAGGAAGATACTGAATATTCTGATTATTTTGGGGGGTACAACCCTCATGTCCATTTTTCTTCTGCTTTCAAAAAATAATGTAGAGTTGTAAAAGTTGCATTTTATGAACTGTCTTATGCTTCAGTGCATAGTAGTTTGTGTTTAAGGATAAAATGGGCAAATTCGGGAGATGTCATGGTCTCCTGAGCAGTGTTGATGACTGCTTAAATCTAGCACATTCAGATTTGGTTTGATTTGAGAATAATCTCCTAAAAAAATATGACAAAGTAAATGCAAGTTGAATTGCTACCTAGTGCAGCTTTGGCCTATAAGCTTCAGCAAAGGTTGGGCAGGTCTGTATAAGTCATTCTTTGCCTGGGAGGGCATTGGTGGTGTCTAGAAAGGCTTGGTACTGTCATGGAAACAGCTGGAAACAGCTGCATTGGGATGGTGAAGCAGAGTGGGAGAGCAGAGTGACACATTTACATTGACCATACATGCCGCGAGCAGGATGATACCACTCTCTAAGAGGTCTAAAATAGTATTTTAAAGATGAAAAGTTCAAAACAGAGTAAATGACAATACACAAATACTTCCACATCTTGTCAGTCATGTCTTGATCTGCTGTAAATCAGGGGCCAGATCCTGATGTGGTATAAGCTGGAGCTGATTCAGACCATCCGAAATTCTACTCTATATCCATTGAATATCTGCCTTATATCATCCCAGATCCCTCGAGCTTTCCTGAAAATCTCCCTGAATCCCCAGGAGACTGTGAAATACAGATTTTGCCACACTTTGGAATCTTGACTGAACATTTTCCACACACCAGGGAAGGAGGAGGGATTGATGCATCTTACACGTGGTAACATATTGCAGTCCCCTGAGGCTTGAACAGAACATGGACCATCTGGATTTTTGTAATGTGGAGTTCAATTAAAATGTTTTGATGTTAACCACATGCAATTTTTGAGGATATCATTTTTTTTTTTCTCTCCAGCTTTCTGTTTCTCTCTGCTTTATTAAGAACAAAAATGAGCGAGAGAGGCAGTGAATAAATATTTCACATGAAAGTCCAAATGGCTTCTATCGTCATATTAACATGCATTCAGGAATTATTAATTTTCTCACAAAGAAAAACAATTAGAGTTTGACTGGTGCCCTAATAGGCTAGGAATATGAGTTTTGGAAATAGAGGGTGAGTTTCTAAATATGTATATTGAAGGCTGGCATGTAGAAAAATACTTGGTGTCATTGGACAAATTTCTACAGATGAAATTGCTATCATATATTCCTTTTTTTTTTTTTTTTTTTTTTTTTTTCTGATAGGTCTAGGACTCCTACAAGGAATTAAAAAAACCTTGTCTGCTACCAGTCAGCTTAGATTAGCCTCATATTCATTTGCACATCCAGAAACAAATATTTTTGATCTCTCTCTCACATACACACACACACAAAAGCAAAACAAATAAACAAAAAGGATAAAAAAGGTGTAAAACATTGCTCAGAGGCCTGGCTCTTATTCTACAAATAAACTACATCTAAATAGAAAGTGGAACAAGGCAACACCTTCTTTATAGGGGTCTCATGGGCATCACATGGGCTCTTAAAGATTAACTGTAGCCAAATATGCTGGTTATCTGTGTCATAAGAAGTTCTTGAAATGTACTCAGCATTGGGAGGTCTCTTCACAAAATGAAAGAGAAACAGGCAAACTTTCTGGTCTTTTGGTTAGTTTTCTGTCTTGTGCATGGGTTCTTCTTCATTTTGTTGGTCTGTTGCTGATGAACTTGACTCCAAGGCGTTGTGGCCACATGACGCTTTGCCCAGAGGGTTTGTCTCATGGCAGCCATCAAACCCCGTCTTGTGGCTCTTCTTGGATTTGCACATGCAAATTCCTTAGAAAGATGATTACTTGCCTGGTGTCACTGCAAGACAGTTCCCGTTGCTGTGCTAAACAAAGTTCTACCTCTTTAAATAAAAGCACAAGCAGAAGAGAAATCAGAGTGATGTCAGTGCAATTAATTCGTCTCAGGCTTACTGACCCAGCCTAACTCTGACTGAGCACAGTTCGCCTCAGAGATCAAGTATACACTTCAGATGCACTGTCAGAGTGCGCTGAACTTTGGATGTACTGTGTGATTTTATTGCGTGCAAGCCAGAATGATTTTAAGAGCCAGATTCCCATCTCACATAAATTGGCATGATGCTATAAATTGTTGGATAGTTTAATACTTTGAAATTGCCTTTTTTATATTCCTGAGAAAGGACAGAACCTGGTTCTCTTATTCAGCTCCTTGCTGTTAACAGGGACAAGCTCCATTCTTACATAGGTATTTTCAGGCTGGCGTGGGACTTCTTTCCATTTCATTGCAGAGTAGGGTGGAGACACGGATCAATAACTGACGCTGAATCTAATTCAAGCTAATACATTGCCTCATTTCGCCCCTGTCCATACCATCTCCAGCCTAGTTCTTTTTAGCACCACCTGTTTGTTGGGGAAGTCCTCACCTTTTCTCCCCAGGCTTCAGGCTGAAGCTGCCAGCTTTGAAATTTCCAGCGATTTCATGGGTGCCAACAGAGCTTTCTAAAATAAATAAATCAATACATACATTAGTTATTTTCCCTGGAGTACCAAGCACCAACTTCATCTCTGAGAGACGCAATAGGATTCCCTTATAATTAACCATAAGTAACATTGCTTACAACAGTGCTTTTAAAGTGTGTTTAAAAATGATTTTGGTGAGAAGTCTTTAAAGCTTAATTTAAGCAGATGAGCATTGCTACTGAAATAAAGAGGATTATTCATGTGCTTACAGATAAGCACATGCATAAATGCTAGCAAGATTGAAGTCCAGGAGTTTATGTTAAAGTTAAAAAAGAAAAAGAAATTTCACCTACTTTTGGTTTTGTTTTGCTTAAATTTTGAGAGAAGAAAATGAGCACACTATAACAAAAGTGTTTTGGCAAAGTATATGGTGTTATTTACATTGCCTATAATGGGCTTTTTAGTAACTACAAATAATGTTAGTATGGAAGTAATTCTCTGTTTTAGTTCTCAAACTAAAGAACCTAAGAAAACAATTTGAATCCCAAGTGTTCTATATAACTCAAGCAAATGTCTTTTCAGGCCACATCTGGGATACATTGCTTTATTTATGTTGATTGATCTTGGATTATTACAGAACATCCTGATTTATTTCAAGCACACTGAATGCTTAAAGTTGCTTAGTGATCCAGATTGAGAAAGGTCAAGGAAACAGTACAGTAACAACTTGCTTTTTCATTAAACATTAAAGGCATACCTTATATTTTCAAAATACACTCAAAATTTGGTCTTATTAGGTACAGATCAGTTAATGAGATTTGAAAGAGTCTATCAAGCAGCACTGCATTTCCTTATATATTACTATATAAACAATTTGCCGTTGCTTATATGTTTATATATTTGATACAAACTCAAGTGACATAGGAAAGGAGGCAGGAGGAAGAAGAAAAAAGAAAAGCAACAAAGATTATGCTGTCTACATATGCAAGCACTGAAATGAATGATTCTAGCTGAATCCTCCAGAATTTGAATAGGCCGAAATAAGGAGAAAACTACTGAAAATAGTGGAAACCATTCCATTTTGGAGACTGCAGACCAATGGAAAAGAGGCATGCTGTGCAAAAGCACATCAAGCCAAGAGGGGTTTTAATGCTCCCTTGAAGAGTTTTAAATGGCTAGGAAAAGTGCTAGTAATCCTACGTACTGTGATCACCTACAAGGTCAATTACTGTTAGCTGTTAGACAAGATCTTCTTAGGCCACCGTGTCTGTGATCATTTAAGAAGGCTATGATAAATGCACATAAATAATCATTTGCTTTTCCATTTGGTGCGCCATGATCTGATTGTTTCACTGACATTTTGTTGCAAAACCAACTTCTAAAAGCATGAAACGTCTCTGCGGTCTGCCTAATGAGAAGTATGGATGAACTATCATCTGAACCTCTCTGTGCAGCCTGTCAGCTGTTATTTTTTCATGGAGGAAAGAGTCATAAGAGAAGCAACATGGCAGATTTTCTATCTTAGAAAGGAAGTGGCAGCTCTGCTGCTGAGCAGAGTGTACCTCATATTTTAGTAAAGGTGCCCTCAGAACCAGTCATATGGCATCTGGTTTGAGCACAAGCCTCCTGTCTAGGCACCAGTCCACATGTAGTGTATGAGGTTGCCTCCACAACCATCACTTAGCAACAACTCCTACCCATCTATTGATCTTGCGCTTTACAATCTGACTTCTACAGGAAAGTAAGATGATCATAAAAAAGTGATCTACATGCCTGTAGATCTGTTTTAGGTCAAAGCTGGGGTGTTAGTGATGCATCACAGAGTCCATGGCTTCAGTCCTGGAGTAATGAACAGCCCTGCTGAGTTAAACTGTGGCTTTGGTTACTGGCCACTTTGTCAGAGGTGACAGATGGAGTACCTAGCATCTTCCTGATGATCCACATTATGGGCAATAGGCTCCCAAGCTAGACAAAATCTTCTCACCAAGGAATTTCTGTTTTGGACTGTACCTGAAGAGCAATTTAACCTCTTTCCACCATGCAATTATCTGAACCAGCTGCTTCCTGAAGCCAAAATATGATGGATCCTTGTGCACTGGTAAAAAGCCAGTGCTTATTTGTAGCTTCTTTGGGTTTCAAAAATATTTCTTGTTCCTCAGCCTGAGGGAAGCTGTTTTTGACAATGTTTATGTTGAGTATGATATGTATGAAATTTCCATGTGAGTTCATTAGGTCCTCAGAGACCACAGTGCCTGGGCAGTATCTGTGTCAAAAGGGTTGGTCATGTACAAGTAAATCACTGAAAAAGGTAGGTAAGTCCTGAGTCCTGATTTCTTGCACTATTAAAAGGAAGGTGGTCAGAATTGGATCCCAATACCCCATATTATTACACTGCTATTGAAGATAGATAAAAATGGACAAAGCAACCCCTAATAATGAAATATAGATTAAAGTAATATTAGGATTTTTGAATCTTGACCTCAAGGAAATGAACACTGAGTCAGATAAATAAATATAGAGCACTTTTATTTCCTACACAGTGCTTTAAAGCTACTAAGGAGAAAATCTTGAACTGACTATATTAAAACCTTTCATTTCTTTATCCACAGAAATGAAACAATAAAATCTATTTCAGATAGAAACCTCATCTTAGCTATGTTATTGGGACTATTGTGGATAAATAGATACAAGAATAAGAATGACCTTAATTCAAAATTTGTCTTCCCAGAATCATGACCTTTTGTACTAGAATGACATGAAGCTTCTGGAACACAGAACCAAAGCCCCAATGGACAGCATCATCCTGTATACTTGCTAGCAAGTTTTAATACATTCACGAATAGTGGCAAATATTTACTACATAAAGGACAAGAGTCTATTTTAATCAGTAACCAGAAGAGTATAGCATTTGTGAAGTTTAATCTGGGTTATATGAACTCTTTATGTTTCAAGGAAAAAGAAAAGTTCTTTCGTCCAGATTTTGTCTGTATTATCTATCCCTACTGCTTCTGAAACTGGTAGCTCGGACTGAGGATTTTAACTTTTACTTTGATTTCTCTAGCTGCATTTTCAAATCTGCAAGTGTCAGTCTCAGGAGAGGAGAACGGGAAAGATTCTAGGTATGAAAAGGCATAACTGTGCAAAGCATCATAGGTATTCTGAATATATTTTAAATCACCTAGTGTCTGAGGTGTCACCCACCTCAATAACTAGAATATTTCCCTTTTTGTCTAGATTATTCACAAAATATGTTACATGAACATGTTCTATGTTTTGATATCACCTTGATTGCTAAGGACTTGACTGGTGCTGACTATTCACTGTAAAAAAATCCATCCAGGAATCTCTAAAGAAGCTGCTTGACATCATCCCAATCGAAGAGGGCAGGATTTGTCTTTCCTCAGCACGCACGATGGTTC
This sequence comes from Nothocercus julius, assembly GCA_013398735.1. NCBI lineage: Eukaryota > Metazoa > Chordata > Aves > Tinamiformes > Tinamidae > Nothocercus > Nothocercus julius. The sequence continues at coordinate 146,446 of VZSV01000069.1, forward strand.
AGTTCCAGGCTACCAAGATTGCTGAGCTGAACTTTGGACCCCCTTATTGCTATAAACAGATCAGCAGCTCTCTCTCCAAGGGCACATTCAGCCACGTGGAGGGTTCCCATGCTGCAGGATGAACCACGTACTCATTTCCCAAGGCACTGGCAGAGACAGTGCGTGTGACGCACCGGTGACATGGGACCCTCTCCCTTCTACCTGCTTCCACCCACAGATTCACCCGATGATGGCAGGGATAGCACGTGGAGGAAGGACTCCCTCCCTCCCTCGTAAAGGTCATTGCGTACACACGTAAAAGACTAAATTTTTGACTTTTCCTCCGCCTCAGATGTCGCAGCAGCTGCTTGGAGGCTGTTCTATCCTCTGAAGGAACATTCTGTCTCAGCAAGCGAGGAAAGGAAAAGAGAGATCCTACACCATTATAATTACTTGAGCAAAAATAAACACACATATGGTGTGACATTTTCCTAATGCGCAGATCTTATTTGGAAGTAAATGTATTAATTAAAGGGGGAGTAGAGAGGGGAAAAACAAACAACAATCCCTGAGTCATGAGAACATGACAAGCTGTCCTTTGAAAATGTTATTTTTATTTTTCAGTGACACTGGTGTTGATTTATTAGGTGTTATAGTGTGTGCCTACTTATTTGTTGTTACAGGGCAATGATTTTCTTCCTCATCTGCTTTTCTGTTTTATGTTTCAGTTTTTGTTTAATTTTTTTCTGCACACTGCTGAGCTAAGTTCACCCCAGATAAAGGGCCAAATCAACATCTTTTTGTCCTTGGTGCACTCAAAAGCTGATATTAAGCTTTCCCTGGTGTCATAAAAGATGTGATTCAGCTGCAGGGAGAAGGGTAGATGGTTTGAAATTCCTTTTGATACTCTTTGATGGTGAAATTCTCTTTTTATTTAAGCCACACTGCCCTTGCACTTATGCCTTAAACTAAAACATCTTTGACATCTTTGTTGTCCAGAATTACCAGAAGATTTGCAGAGGGCATCTTAGAAATGGCCATTCCAGCAGATATTCACTGTGTTGACACCACAGCAACACTTAGCAGCACTCTGAGCAGGAATAATGCTTTACAGATTGAAAACGCATATCTCCCTACATAAATAAAATACACAGAAAAAAAAAATAGATTAAAATCATGAGCCTCTTCCCAGCAGAGTATATAAACTTGACAATGGATTTATGAGGCACTCCAGGAGGTCCCCTGGGGCTCTCTTATTGCTACTCTTTTTTACATGATCATCTTTCTAGTCCGACAGAATTGGGAAGCCATATGCCAACCCAGGGAAAATAGAGACCTTTCACCATCTGATTTATTTTTCACAGTTCCTCCTATACACTGCAGTATCTTATATTTATTTTCATAACTTGTCCATAGGTCCATGGCATTGAAATTAAAACCTCTTAAAAGAACATAGAAATTGCTTTTTTCCTTTCCTTTCCTTTCCTTTCCTTTCCTTTCCTTTCCTTTCCTTTCCTTTCCTTTCCTTTCCTTTCCTCTTTTCTGCTTTTCTTTGTGAATTTTTTCCTCCTGGAAACATTTTAATTCCTCAGAAATTTAAAGCAGTCCAATATTTTTCATTTTCTGCTTTGCCCCACTAATTCTACTCCCTTCTTCTCTCCTTTCTCAGAAGAAAAATAAATAAATAAATAGATAAATAAACATGTAGATGCTCCAGGGAAAAATAAAATGCTGAAAAGATTTTATTGTTCTTTATTTAAATAGCAAACCCTATTAGCAAATAATTATTCTTTTCTACAAAAGTTTCCCTTCAGCAAAATGGAATTTCCAGTTGAAAAAGGTTCTAAATGCAAACTTAGTCTAAAGCATAGAATTGGACTAATTAAAATACAGTGCATGTTCCCTGTGGAAAAAAATGATGTAAAACAACGTTTCAAATTTTCAATAGCTTGTTTCGCTCTTTTTAAAATTAAGCACAAGCTCAGAT
>VZSV01000069.1:159848-176789 GCA_013398735.1 Nothocercus julius
GCAGCGAGGAGGATGGGGCGGCCTCTTCTCAGTGATGGCCACTGATAGGACTAGAGGAAACGGCCACAAACTGAAACACCAAAAGTTCCACAGGAACTTGAGGAAAAATTTCTTGCCAGTGAGGGTGACAGAGCCCTGGCACAGGCTGCCCAGGGAGGTTGTGGAGTCTCCTTCTCTGGAGATCTTCCAAACCCGCTTGGACGCAGTCCTGAGACCCTGTGGGTATGGGGGGGTTGCACTAGATTATCTCTGGAGGTCCCTTCCAACCTTAAGCATTCCATGATTCTATGATTCTAAGAGTTTATGGTTATTTACTACTAATCAAGTTAAAGAGTAAATGTGGAGAAAACATTAAATGTGAAGAATACAAACACTAAGTAGACTGTTCTCCAAATATCATGGCTCATGTGTTGTTTGTCTATACTGCTCTAATTCAAACGAGCTCCTGTGAGTGATGCTTGTGCATTGCAAGAGTTTTCTGCTCAATAATGAGTTTGGACATATAGGAGGAACCATCTCAAAACAGAAGACATGGAGCGCCTCCTCTTTTGATTTAATAATTCAATATTCCTGGTGGTATAATTTATTTATAATGGCCAAAGATTATCCTGGCTCTAGCCTAGGGTTTGAGAGACCTAGTGTCCATCTTCTGTTTCCCTCCCTATAGAGTGAGGCAGATGATAAGACTTCTAATGATTCAGAATTCACAAGCAAGCACAGCCTGTAGAAACATTGTTTTGATCATTTCTGTTTTAACACTTCCTTTAGCATCTTCAGGCTGTTTGAATCACTTAACTTTCTCAGACTTCATTTTTCTGTGGATATTGCTACTTCCACTGAGTGTTTCTGAGCACCTTTGGTTGGATTGTCCCCTTCTGAACTCTCTGCACAGTATGGACAGATATCTCTGAGTTATGCAGGAGTCAGAGCACAGATAAACTAGCAAGATGAAGCAGATATAGAGCCCAGCATGCGTAACAATTGATGTGTTTTTAATGTGCCTTATCAAAAGTCAAGTTTCAGATCTAGACAAAAATTTACCCATTGTCCCAATTCAGGTGTTCATTGTGGAGATGACTTCTGTGATGTTTAAAATAGGAAAAAATCATATATATACGTGATGAAAGAAATTTTCCCATAGAGAGACAATCTGTGAAAGCTCCAAATGACCTAATTATTAATCTCTCCTAAGATTATGACAGCTGAAGGCAGTAAGGTTCCTAATTCATCACATCTACCCTCTGGGTGTTTATTACCTGGGGAAGATGAAGAGAGTTTTGGAGAGTTAGGATGAAAAATGGGGTTTGAAAAGAAAACTCCAGAAACATGTGTGAACTTTTTTTTTTTAACTGAGCTTACATAAACTCCCTTTACAGCAATGTACTCCCTCATAGCACTGTGTTATGTTGGCTACATCCTGACAAAATGATCACTAAATCTATTAACTGCCTAATTTGCTTTTAACATTGAGGCTTCTCTCATATACTAATGGGACAGATTTTCATTATATATGCTTTTTTTTTTCTCAAAGCACAGGTGAGATTATGGTACTGACAGCCAGCCTGAATAGTCTCCTTTGAAAATGCTTTAACTGTTATTACATTATCATAGTTATAAAAAAAAATAATAATCCCATTAACCTCATTAAAATGTCTATCCACGTATGATCATATTTTCTGGCTATGAACTGCAAGGCAGCCTGTGCTGTACTAACGAGTCCTTTGAATGCTGAAGTTGTAGAGCTGATACCCCCTTGTGTTCCATGCAGAATTTCCCCAAGAAATCTTTATTTTCAAAACCATCTCCTTGGTTACCTGGTTGTCTCATTTAATAATGTGCTAAGAAGCTCAACACAGAATCTTTTCCTGCATAAAAGAGATGCAGAGTTGTGTTGTTCCTCGTTGAATGTAAAAGTTTTATTTTAAAGGGCTCTTCTTTAAAGCTTTGTATGTGCAATTCATTTTATTTTGTGTCAAGTATTCCCATGGACAGATAAAATGAGTTGAAGAATTTGTAGCTTCTGATTTACACGATGACTGCCAGAAGATGGAATTCAGAACAATACGTAATACATTTTTGGGGAAGTCAGTGATATTCTACCTTCTCATTGTTCACCTATGCCTTTAAAATTGCATTTAGTGCTTTTAAAATGTCTTAGCTTAGCAGCTTTGGAGACAAATGTCTTGTAGCTACTCATGTAAAATCGTCTGCCTTAGGCAAACCAATCTCTGTGGCTTCTTGAGTTCACATTTGTAGGGCCCTATTAAGCACCTTCTCTCATAAAATTGCTACTTTTGTAGTCTTAATTCACCAGCCAGTAATATCATTCATCCATCCATTCCACTTCAAGAAGTCCTAAGTTCATCTTTTGTCCTTTATAAAATGGGAGCTTACCAGGTTAGAGCTTCCTCTTGAGGGAATTCTCAAGGCACAAGTTTTATCAAGTGCTGAGTATGAAATGAAGCAGCACACAAAGCAGTCTGATAGAGCATGGAGCAGGGGAAGGTTAATGCAGTACAGCTCAGAGACGGTAGTTTTGGGCATAACATGATTCTCCACATTTTCATACCAAGGTTGCAGAATGGGGATGATACCCAACTTGAAGAGTGAAATCTTTTGGAAATAAATGCTTAAGAAACATGCATCAGTTATCAGAGCCATCTCATTTCAAAATAACCATACTGCTATATTCTCAATAGACCAGACCAAAAAAGTGAATTTAAAATGTTTTGTGGGGAGGGAGTCTCAAAAAATGAACAAAGAAGAAAAGATTTCCTGAAGGAGATCAATGCTCTATTTTTTTTTTTTTCCTCTCAAGACAAGGAAAAGTGATGAATTGTACTGGAGTGAAGCACAATATGATTTTTCGTTTGTTCCTGAGAGCCAGCTGCCCAACTCCCCTGCTGCGTGGCTCCCTGGGCAGCAAGGGAAATCAGTGAGCACCAGCTGTCAAGGGAAGCTGGGAGTTGGAGGGAGCAGCCCATGAATCAGCAGCTCAGCAAATATCCAAACTCCGAAAAAAAAGGCCAACTCCATAGGAGCTATGGGTGCTGGTTATGATGGAGACTGATAGCCAAGGTGCAAGACCTGGAAGAACAAGGAAGCCTGGGAAACATGGGGAATTTCCTACCAGCCTGCAGATGAGGAAAGAGCAGGAGAGCTCTTGGAAGACCAGGAGCAGGCTGATGATGAAGTGCTACAAGTTGTTTAATTCTTTATAGGAGCCATGAACAATATTGCAGCAGCAGACCAGTGGCATACCAAGTTAATGCAAAGAAAATATATATTAACTTTTGTTTGAACTCTTGGCAGAATCTGGGGAGCTGGCAGAAGCAATGTTGAATTGTAAAAGCACAAGTATTGAGGAATAAAATCTGAATTCCAAGATCTGTGGTAAGCTATTCAGCAAAAAACAGCAAATGTGAGCTAAATACATGAGAAAGTAATGGTCTCAAATGAGGTATTCATAATACCCTTTGAGTTAAGGGCAGATTTTTCACATTAAAGATATGCTCTGTTCCCGCAGTCATCAGAAGAATGCACGCAGTAGAGAGGTGTGGACAAAATATTTGAGACAGACCCTTTCTGATTGCAACCAAACTAAAAATGCATTTTAAAGACAGACCAGTCCCCACTTCCCGTTAGGAAACTCCTTACCACTATGAGGGAGACCTGTAAAGAACAGAGTGGAGACTAGTATTTTCAAGGTGTGATTATGAGTAGAAGGACCAAGCAAGTGAATTAACTTGCTGCTTCACTTTTATCTGTAGACAGGTACAGAATCACAGAATGGATGAGGTTGAAAGGGACCTCTAGAGACCATCTAGTCCAATATCCTGCTCCAGCAGGGACACCCAGAGCATGGGGCACAGGGTGGCATCCAGGTGGGTTTCGAAGATCTCCAGAGAAGGAGACTCCACCACCTCTTGGGCAGCCTGTTCCAGGGCTCTGTCACCCTCACAGGAAAGAAGTTCTTCCTCACATGGAGATGGAACTTCCTGTGTTTCAATTTATACCCATTATCCCTTGTCCTGTCACTGGCCACCACTGAGAAGAGTTTGGCCCCTTCCTCTGTGCATTCTCCCCTCAGGTATTTGTACATGTTGATAAGATCCCCTCTCAATCTTCTATTCTCCAGGCTAAACAGGCCCAGCTTGCTTAGTCTTTCCTCCTAAGTTTGAGTCCCTTAATCATCTTCGTGGCTCTGAGCTGGACCCTCTCTAGAAGTTCCACATCCCTCTTGCCCCAGAGATCCCAGAACTGCACCCAGTACTCCAGGTGGGGCCTCCCCAGAGCTGGGTAGAGGGGCAGGATCCTCTCCCTCCACCTGCTGCCAACATCCTCTTGATGCAGCCAGAATCCCCTTGGCCTTCTTGGCCACGAGGGCCCATTGCTGCCTCATGGGTAACTTGTTGTCAACCAGGACTCCCAGATTCCTCTCTACAGAGCTGCTTTCCAGCAGGTCAACCTCTAATCCAGAGTTCTACCTCCCCAGGTGCACTTGTCCTTGTTGAACCTCATGAGGTTCCTCTCTGCCCAACTCTCCAACCTGTCTAGGTCCCTCTGAATGGCAGCACAGCCCTCTGGAGTGTCGACCACTCTATCTAGTTTGGTATTGTCTGCAAACTTGCTCAGGGTGCACTCTATCCTCTCATCTAAGTCATTGATGAACAAGCTGAACAGCGCTGGGCCCAGTATTGACTCCTGGGGATCACCACTGGCCACAAGCCTCCAGCTAGACTTGGCACCATTTATCACTACCCTCTGAGCTCTTCCATCCAGCCAGTTCTCAATCTACCCCATTGTCAACTTGTCCAATCCACACTTCCTGAGCTTCCCTGTGAGGATGTTATGGGAGACGCTGCCAAAAGCCTTGCTGAAGTCAAGGTAGACAACATCCACAACTCTCCCCCTTCATCCAGCCATCCAGCCATCCCATCGTAAAAGGCTATCAGGTTCGTCAACCACGACTTCCCCTTGATGAATCTGTGCTGACTAGTCCTGACCAACTCTTTTTCCTTCACATGCCTAGAGGGCTGTTCCATTACTTTTCCAGGGATGGAGGCAAGCCTGACTAGCCTATAGTTTCTTGGCTAAAGGTTCTGCGCCACCCGGGAATCGAACCCGGGTCGCAAGAATGGGAATCTTGCATGATACCACTACACCAGCGGCGCTGTTGATATAAACTGACTGAAGTCTTTTCTCGTGGATAGTCTGCAAACAGCTTAACACGTATATGAAGCAGGAACATTCATGATATCTCCAGAAGTAGTAGCACTGGGGAAGATGGTTTTGTGTTCATGTGATAATGATCAATGCTCTGCTTGAGAAATGCAGTTTTCATAGTCTGCTATTGAGCCTGTGTTTTGTACTCAAAGAGTTCCAGCAGTAAATAACACCATTAGAGAGCAGAGAGGGGAAGTGATTATTAGAAACAGCTCCAAGATTTGTTACAGATTAATTTTTGAATTGAGGAATGACTGTAGAAATGCATAGGTGCACTTCTTATAGCATTCGTGAAGAATCAGAGATAATGTACTGAAACAAGTAAACAGCAATGCAAGCTCCATGTAACAAAGGAGAAAAGCTAACACAGGCAAAGGAAACAAGCTGATCACAATAAGTATGGTGACATTCATGCCATTTGTATCCTAGCAGAGAAAAAAAGATATAAATACGTCTTAAAACAATGAACTATGCATTTAATTTATCTACTGAAATCTGAGAGTAATGCAGTGCAGGGATACCTAATAAGTGTGAGATATAAATCTTACTAGGAGTTCAAGAAATCTGAAGAAGAAAATAGAAACCCTAAAGACTCTTTGTGTGACTCAATGGTACTAACTTTACCTGCCTAGAATTCATGAGTCTTGGCAAGTCAACGTAGATTAGGTTAATTCTGCAACTCCTAGGTCACTGCCAAGATAATTCATGACATCTGATTTCTGACACCTATTTTGAAAAGAGCAGACTTTTCTACTACATTTGCCTTTCTTCCTCCCTAAACAATAATAAGTCACTCTAATAGAGGTTGTTTTTTGTTTGTTTGCTTGTTTTTTGTTTTTTCTTTTAGTCCAAAGATGTAAACATTTCAGGGATTTACTTAACTGGTGGATGATATTATGAGGTGAAATTATTATTGTTATTGTTATTGACAGGATTGACAGGAGAACCTGGCAAACACAGACTCCATTCACGTGAGAATACAAAGGTTATTTCCCCCTCCCCACCAGCTACAGATGTATGTTTTGTAAACTGAAGGCAAACCTGGGTTGCTGGTTTTAGTTAGGCTCTCTAGGGTTTTTGGCAAAATGCAGTGAAGTGAAGTCCAGAATAAGACCAGAAAAGGTAATTAAGAGATACTAGCAGAGTGAAACACAGAATATTTACCCTGACCCATTACAATTTTAAGATATTGACTGATATAGACCTTTTTTTTTTTTTTTTTTTAAAGGGTACATGAAAATAACATAGACATTGAATTATCTAAGTGAAAGGCTAGAGACATTTTCTCCTGGCCTCAGCAATTGCTCCTTCTGCACAATTGTAGGTCTAATAAGTGTCTAGCAGTACATGTCTAAAAATGGGCCACATTTTAGTAGGCATAGGATTTAGAAAAGAAAGAGTCTACATAAGCAACACTAAGCTAAGTTGCATGAGATCCCATTTGCCTCCAGTAAGGAGTGTGCTTGTAAGCAGTTACTGCAGGTCAGTTGACATCCAGCCACTTGGTAAGTTGTAGAAACCGAGATATGAAGAATTAGCTAGCTGGAGGTCAGAGAGGATTTCAATATCAGATCCTAGAGAAGCCTGTTCTGAGCTACTGTCCAATTCATTAACCACAATGAATCAATGAATGTCTTTCATCAAAGTCATTATTATTTATTTTTCTAACATCAGTGTAATTGCACAGTTCCATAGTCTGATGCTGACTGAGATTCAGTGCCCTATCTTAGAATTTTAACAGTGTGGCTGTTAAAAAATGACTGTTAAAATGAAGAGTACATGCTTTGTTAAAAAAAAAAAAATAAAATCACGCTAAAGGCACTAAAGGCACTCTGAAAAACAGCCATTTGAGAACCAAGTTTATATCCTAAGGCAATATTTCTTACTACTATTAATTTTGTGAAAAAGAACAATCCAAGCTATTACTGCAGGAGTTGAAAACAGTCTGGCACAACCAGGTGAAAACACCTTTTAACACAATTCTGATTTCTTCACCATTTGATACACCTTACAATTACTGACCATTTATTGCTCTTGCTTGCCAAATTCAGCTGCTCTTGAAAGATTAACTAAGAGTAAAATAAACCTATTTTCCCTCCTGTCCATTGACAACACAACCATCCTACCAAAATGAGAGTTTTTTAATGGGTTGCCAGTGGTAAGGGAAGGGTGGCGTTACAGACAACCCCACCAGCTCATCGCACTGCATTTCTTCCACCATGATTGATGGTCACCATAAGTTATAACCAGTTCCTGCCCTGTAGGACCCCAGAAAGACGGTGCCACCTCCTGCTGCTGTCAAGGGTCCTGTTCTTACTGCTTCCATCCTTTCTATCTGGGCTGGCTCAGGGTGCCGTGCTCACTACTCAATATATTGTATGAGCTACAGACTGTGGTGTTATTAATTAGGAAGCATGGTTCAATTACCTACTGGCTTTCCCATTGAAAATGGAGTAGAAATATAGAGGAAAATAAATAGGTATCTTGAAATATTTTCAGTGGAGAATGAAAAAAAAACCCACTATTTTATTATTACTATTTATTGTTGTTGTTGTTAACTGTATAAGCAGCCCCACATAAATCATTTATAAAGCACGATCCTGATAACACTAAGAAAATTGTTTGAATGTATCGGTCAATGCTCAGAATTGATGAGGGAAATGGCATTGCGCAAGCAGAAGGGAGAAGGGGCCCAAGAAAAGAAGAGAATTACCAAGATAAATGCCAGTAACATCACCAGCTATGCCACCTGCCACCTGGTATTTACTAAAAGAAGGTGAAGAGTGGACATAAAATCTAGACAGGACAAAAGGTGTTGTGGAAGAGAAAAGGACGTAAAGAGACACAGAATAACAGTGGGCAAGATTTAACAGGACAGAAATAGAGACATCGGGGTGATCTTCTGAAATCAAAACGGAATGCAGTCCATATTGACATTATAATGTAGCCCTACTAATTCCAGTGGAATTGTATCAATTGCTCTGAGCAACACTGGGACATATCCATCCCAGTGGATGGATATACCTCATCTATTTTTAGCAGATTAAAAATGAATTCTGGAATGGAACTATGATGAAGCAACCTCTTCTTTTCTTGCCTAGCAAACACCACATAGCACATTTTTTCTTTTTTTCCCCCTGATGGATACTGAGGTTTCAAATGTTTGGAAACCTTTGCTCAATGCACTGTGAGGCTCAGACTGAGGCAGTGAGAAACCAGATAAGCAGCAAAATTCTGTTTAGAAGGGTCAAATATTTTATCCACTCTTGAGGAGATTTTTTTTTTTTTAATCTTTCACCATGCAAAATTAATATGGCTGAAACAATATAGATTATGATTTTCATGACAGTGAAACTATGTACTGATTTAATTAAGTTTAGTCTGTATACTGTTTGGGAAACCTGTATTGAGAAATTATTGTAATGCAGAAATTTAAATACATTGTTTGCAGAGTTAGGCTTTATTAAGCGTCTTTCCTTCCCCACCCCCTGCCAACAAACAAGCTCTTGATGGAGACTTTTATCCATAAGATTCTTTTCTTTAACCAGCATGGTGAGATGAACAAAGTAGTACAACATGTCAAAAAGGTAAATGCTCTGAGAATTCATTTCCAAGCTTAAACTTACTGCAAAAAAAACCACAGAAATTATTAAAGAATATTTTTAAAGCAAATACAATTGAAAAAAAAAACTTTTCTAAATGCTAAACTACAGATTTTGATAAATGATGAGGTTTTATACCATACATCTTTTAAATATAAATACATAAATACATAAATATATTTAAACATATGCATTATGTATACACATACAGGTAAAAGTGATTTATTTATGCATTCTATTTTGATGTAAAAAGTAATCACTTGTAGGACCAAGCAAGTACTTTGTTTTCTTTCTTAAAATCAATTATTGTAAGTAACTGACTTTTAAAACGTTGGGCAAGCATATCACATATCACTTCAGGTAAAAGCTCACATCCTCTTTTAATGAATAGTGAAATCAGTCTCTTTAGTATATTTTATATATACATATAGTTTACAGTGTACGAAGTAAAATATATAACTTGCAGTAAATAAATATTAATAATGTTTCATAGATAATTTAATGATATAAGCAGTTATAAATATAGTGAATCTCGCAGGCAAATAGATATATATATATATAGATAGACAGGTGAGTAGATGGATAGATGATAGATAAACCTGTTTATTAGCATGCTGTTTATAGCAACCATTATTCTTTTAATTAAGTGCAATAGTAAATCTGTTCATTCAGTACAAACAGAAAACAGAATCAATTCCCATATAATTTCATGTGTGACAGGAGAATTACCTTGATTCTGCTGAGTCTCATTGTAAATCCCAATCTCACAATATTTAGGCATCTGTGCATTTCCAACACCATGACCTAGCTCTCGGTGCGAGACTCGTAACCTGTATGTCCCTAACTCTCTGCAAGTCTGCTTTTTTTCTAACCCAGCAAATAACAAGGGGGTGAAAAAACTAATGGGAAACATCCTGTATTTTACACACTTAACTTGCTAGACAGGTTTAGAGCAAAGGCCCAGATCCTACAGCAGACACTGGACATGCAGGGACCTGTTCTAAGCGTTGCTTGCACACTTCCTCTAAAGAGCCGGCATCTGTGAAGTTCTACATTTAATTTGCCTCCCAACACTTTTGTTGTTATTAAATAAATTAACTCTGGATACCCCTGTCATCCTTACAAATATCCCTGCTACTTTTGCAACAGTGTTCACTAGAGATGGGCTTACTGGCTTTGTAATGTGCTGTGCATGAATAGGACATTTGTCTGGTTTGAGCATTGGTAAAGAACCAATGAAATAATTCTCATTCCCTCCTGCAGTATTTTGTATGTTCTGTCTCCATTAACATGATTTTTAAAAAGAGTTTTCTCTCTCTTCACTTTGCTATTTTTGCTTCCCCTCCTCCCAAAACAAAAGGAGGTCAGGAACACAAAGGCCTAAAAGAAAGATAAAATCATTGCAAACGCAGGACATGACAGAGTTTTGCACGTTGAACTATTTCACAGATTCCAGTGTCTTTTCATGAAACAGCTGCTTCTTGCCACAGTGAACTAGATGCACTTTGTTCTCAGAGTAAAACTCAAGGACCTAATTTCATTCCCTGGTTGCAAGGGCAGCTGCCAGCACTGCTGCTGAGCCCAGACACCAGGATGAGACCAGATGCATTTGAATAGTGTCCTACGTGGGAGTTCATACTCTTCTGCTCACCACAGTGAATTAGCTGTAAAAAAGAGAATCCTGCTCCGTCGCTTTGAGGGCAAGGCGAGCTTGTTAAGCCTGATTTGGCTGCCTCTAGAGAGCACTGCAACTCTGCTCAGCAGGAATATGCAGCGTTCTCCAGCTGCTGAATGTGAGAATTCAGGTTTCTAATAATAAGAATCTCAAAATCCATCATGCTGAAGAGGACTGAAATGAAGGGATACCTTAATCAATCCTTAGGAAACATCAGAAAAAAAACCCATATCAGGAATTTCACCCCTTTCACGATCTTAGGAACCTGTGTGCACAGTTAGACATCTCTGGGCTTTTTGGATCCCTCAGGCTGAAGCCCTTGGTGTATTCACACATCTAATTTTTCTGAATAAAGGACACCTAAACTGTTAAATGAGTGGTTACTCGCACTGATTTGCCCACACAAATTCTTAATAAAAAGCTATTTTTCCACCAGGGCAATTGAAAGAAATACTTGCAAAGATCAGAAATGCCCATAAAAAAAGCCTAGGTAAAATTTCAGGGGAAAGTCTAGGGTAATCGCTTTGTTTCAAAACAAAAACCTTAGTCATTATCTTTAATTCTTTAATTAAACAAACAAACAAACAAACAAACAAAAACCCTTCAAAGAAATAGTATCACCTAATATCACCTAAAAGAAATAGTATCACCTAATATCATGTGAACTTATGGATTCAAATTCAGGCCACACAGGCTAGGCCTTGTACACTTTTAGCTCATCTCCCAGAGATACGCAGCACAGATGAGCAGGGCTAGTGCTGACGGCTTTGATTACATCTGCAGTCTGCAACAGCTCCATTCGGGCCCCAAACTAATCAAACTCTTTAACTGGAATACAATGATTTTAGAAAAGGTAAAATCAGCTGAATTCAATTTCTAAGAAAGTTGTCAAAATCTCAATTATGGGGGAAAAAAAAAAGAAAAAATGCTTCTGCAAATTTTCTGCATTTTTCAGGCAGGCTATTTTCATTCTTATTTGCCACTCATTTTATCCCAGACTGAGATGTCGCTTCCAAATATTTAATAAAGGATCTTTATAATTAAAACGTCTCCATTTTACTACCTTTCTCACCTACATTTGGAAGCAATATTGTAAAGTCTCCTGCAGTCAGCACCCAGAGGTACTCCATGCTGTTGCAAGGGGATCTCATTAGACTGTTAATTAGTTCCAATATATTAACCTACCAGGCTGTGGAACAGGCCTTGGAGAGAAAACATGATTTACTTTCTTCTTTAAGTTATTTTACAGTAGTTAAACTCCACTGACCTCTGTGGCGTCCCCCCTAAAATTACACAGCAGAAGAACTGAGGCTTGCGAAGAGGAGAACGCACCTGGGAAGAAAACAAGAAGAAAACAGCTCTGAAAATGCAAGTTATTTTCATCTTGGCCAGTGACAAACACAGAAAAAAATTGGTTTCCTCAGAAGAGCTCAGAACCATTCCAGGTTTCTCCTTTACATGTTGCAATCCCCCTTAATTTTTAAATCCCCATATTAAATGAAAGTACAGCTCTGTTCCCGAAAGCAATGCACATATTACCCTCACTGCATGCTGCATCTTTTCCTGTCCCTTAATTAGAGCTGACAGATGCTTCTTGCCCAACCGATTTTGATCCCCAGCACACTGACACCACTGTGCATGTTTATACAAACACTTAATCACCAGTGTTACTTGAAAATGTTTCTCTCTGCCATGTATATGAAAAGGAAGATGCTGCAACTTCATTCACCACTTCCTTGGTTTAGGCATGGATCCTGGTGCTAAATGGAGTATGTCAGTGTTTCTATGGAAACCAATCAAAATTCATGAAAGGGCTGATTTGACTGGCTCCAGCTAGCGATGTTTTATTTCATTTGAATGCACAATAGCAAAGGATATCACTTTCATCTACTTTAAAAAGAAAGTGGATTAAATTGTTGCATCGGAGTTTCATGGTAGCAAGGAAAACAACGTGATTCAGCTGATTGCAGGAAGGTTGTCTGTTTATCCTTGATTGCGACAACCAGCTTTGTAGCGCTATGAACATCACGGTACCACAGAAGCAGTTGCAGCAAAGAAATGTGGTGGAGAAAGTCAGAGGTTCTTCACCCTCCTGCCTCTCTGCCTGCTGTGCAAAGCGTGGAGGATACACAGGGTGGTTCTGCTCCAGGGTCCTGCTTAGCCACAGCTACTGGAATCACCTTCTCATGCAGCTGCAGAGCAGGGGGTGCCAATCTGTAGGCAACCTCAAGCATCATGGACAATATAACTGGCAATATAGTGGCTATTGTGCGGCTTCATGAGGAGGCAGGGGCACCCTATGGAGAACATGAAGTCCCACACAGCCGAATATTCCCACTGTGGCACTTCATATGCTACCAACCACCTGCACGAACCTCTTGTGTAAGGTGGTGGCATGAGCTGTCTGACTGCACAGGTAAGTTGGAAGATGAGGAGCGTCACTGCCCTTCTGTCTGAACCCTAAAGCCACAAACATGAAGAGTGTGATGTTTGCATGGTACAAAGCTTCAGGATATTCTAATTGCAGCTTCATTTCATACAATATAACTGAGCAAAGAGAACAGGATTCTAGTAGGTTTCATTATCTTTAGTAGCAAAATATATAATAAATTTTACTCATGAGCTCTTAATAATTCACCTGGGGGGAATTTGGCTTTTACTGTAATTAGTCAGTTGTTATCTGACTTCACTCTACCAATCACTTAGGACAGGGTCTTGAATTCCATTATTCTTTCAACTGGAAGCAGAAGGAACTGTAAAAAGTTTTATACCAGACTTTATTTATCGCCTTCTACATTGTTGCAGTAATAAATGCAGCATGACTGAATGCATATGTTAATTTAAGCACTGGAAATGTACCACTTGCATGAATGATGTATTTTCTGTTTGAGGTTTGTTAGAACCAATTCTGCTTGACCCAGAGCAAAATGGATTTGTACAAGTCACTCTTACAAAGTGCATCCCAAAATTCATTACAGACTTCTATTACAGACTTGCACTTTACAAGGAGAAATAAAAGCAGAGGGTTATGAAGAAGAGGGAGAAGGAAGGAAGGACTTGCTAGAACGGGTTGCTGTAGTCAGCAGAGGTTTTACAGTTGCTACTGTAGCATAATCCATTTAAATATATATTGTAATAAGAAACAATTTATGTCATGCAAAGCTGTACACTTTTTTTTTTTTCCTACATAGAGTGCTGAGGTGTCATGGTTGGTAACAGTGGAGCCTCATTGCACATTATGTTCCTTAAAAGATAATTTGTGGAAATTAATAGTCCCTCAGGAAGGCTTTATCATTAGTTGAGTCACCTATTATAAGACTGAATTAAACAAGCTTGGGATCAAGCCCCATCAAAGTATTTGAAAAAAGAATGAAAGCAGATAGGAGAAGGGAGAAGAAGCAAAAGGAGGGAGTTAGTTTACGGGTTAGCTTTGTAAAACTAGATTCAAAAAAACAATCTCATACTGACATGTTAGGCTATGACATCCTTAATTTTTGAATACTGTCCTCTAATACAAGAAGTAGAACCAGTAAGACACCTAGGTTCCCTAGTTAATGGAAGGAGAATATCAAGCCCTTAGGGAAGATAAGGGGAAAACCTGAATGATGAACAGCCTTAGAGGTTAACTACAAGACATGTTAAGCTGTACTGGTAAATTCTGCCCACCTTCAGCCCTCAAGAGCCCATGGCAGAGCTCCAGGGAGGCACTAACTCCCTAGAGCCACTCCCAGGCATCTCCCACTGGGAAGAGACCCCTCTTCTCCCATGCTCTGCTGCCTACTCTTATTTCATTGGAAGAAAAAGTAGGATTTTCCATTTTCTTTCTTTGAAAATAAAGCAGTATCATTTGCATTTCATGAGGAATCTGGGCTTTCAGCATGTGGTAGGCGTTCTTTGCATTCGCTTGCTGGAATCAGCCCTCCCTGGGTATCAGGAACTACACTGCTCCACAGTGCTGGTCACAGTGCATCTCACTCAGGAGCTAAGCCTGAGCATCTCACGTGCACCAGGTCTTGAGGAACCTAAAGGACATACTGGCTTACAGAGAGCTCTACCTGCTGCCAAAATTGAAGGTTACTGCCCTGGGGCGTATAAAGAAAGTTGGACATGGATAAATCGGTCTCCTCCAGATTGGCAACTAATCCCTTCCTTCCACACACAAGGCATTCCTTCCTACACAGCTCTGAAAAGTTAAGAGGTATGCAATTGATTTTGACTGAAATTTTGGAAATAAGCAGCTGAAGTCCATTTAAACCTAGCTTAAGTACCCATATGTTGTTTTCAATCTGGGCTACTAATCTTGTTAACATCAGGTGAAGAGCTATTCGTTATTTTAAATTGCTTAAATTCCTCATAATGCAGCATGCCTGCCTCTATATTTCTTTCTCCTAATCTGCAGCTCTCACCTTTACGTTTATGATATCTCAGATACTCGCTATAAAAGCAGCTGCACCCAAACATCACTTAAAAGTTTGGAAAAGTTTGTATGTCAATCCCACTGTGATGCAACACACACTTCGAAAGAATGTGCCTTCTCTTCCACAACAAAGGCATATCCAGTTTTTCTCTTCAAAGGGCCTTTAAAGAAATCTGAATGGAGCTACTTTTCTTTCCACTTAATAAAGGGATACACTATAGGGTTCAGAGGGAAAGAAAGGGCGCCTCAGAGCATTTATCACTGGAGTTATGGGAGAATTTAATGACTATATCCCCCATAAGACAAAAATATACAGCCTTTGGCCCAGTTCTGCAAGCACGTAGGTGAGTATCTTTGTATGTGGGAATGACCCCACTCAGGGCATCAAGATAAAAGCTATGTTTGAAGAGCTCGGCCCAACTATGAGCACTTGGTGAGTCAGAAGCAGTATCTGGCTCTGCAGAGCTACTGCAGCACAGCACTGGCTAAAGAGGGACTGATTATTATGTTATTTTTCCAAAACAAAACACCTAATTTGGAGCTTTAAAGACATTGCTGACTCATGGGGGATACTAGAGCAAAGCTTCCAGTATAGGGCAGACTGCTCAGGGTATGGGGTGTACATCAGTACATACCGGGGAGAGGCTCAGTTGGACTTTGATTTGAGGATACGTCCTAACCAGTTCTCAATAGATACTTAAAGGACAAACCTGCACTTTGTATGTTTTCAAAATGTCTAAAAAATGCAGCTTGAAATTGTTCTAAACCTTAAACTGTTGTTATGCATAGTATGTTCTAATCCTTATGCTTAAGTCCTGTACTAAATATAAAATAATTCTGAGTGGTCAGTATATTTCCATAATTTAATTGATTCTTCTGTTTGCTTGTTGTTGCTTGATGCGTTGTTCTTAAAATATTTATTAAGATGCTAGTAAACACTTGTGGAAAAGAGTTTTCATAATACAGATGGTTCAAGTGTTTCACTGCTGGCTTTTGGAATAGCAATAAAGCAAGAAAAAAGGAATGGTAATTTCAGGGAAAAAAATATTTGGAAGCAGGGGCAGTCAATGCTAATGGCTTTAAATTCTTTTCCTTATATAATTAATAACCCAATGACATGGATCTTTTCAGGCTATTACTGAAGAGCAGTGTGTTTGATACCACTGTCGTCACTTTAACAAATTGTTGTATGAAATAGCCCTTTAGAGCATTTGTTGATTGATAACTGAGTTAAAGAAACTTCCCTCTACGGAAAAAAAAAAAAAGTAAGCTGGAAGGATGCAAATGACTTCTAACCACGGATCAAAAAAAGGCACACTCTATCATTCTGTCTGCACCTTGTCAACATAAATTTCAGTAAGTGTTGTTTCAAAAAAAAAAAAAAAAGAAAGAAAGAAAGAAAGATGGAAGGAGCCATTTTGGACATCAATATTTCAAACAAGTTCCCACGTAGTTTACACAGCAGGCTTAAGTTTTGCATAAATTAACAGAGATAACTATTTGGCCTCTCTAGATAGCATTGGCTGATAGCCCCAATTACTGCTTGCTCTCCATCCTTTCTACTTTAAAGATTCCCCAATGTGAAAATAATGAGAGTAACTTTTTTCTTTCTTACTGTTTGTTCCTTTTTTTCCCCCTTCCTAACACGAGGATTCAGTTGTTGCTTCACAGACTCAAACTAGTGCAAAGATTTATATGCTCACAGAAAGTTCTGATATGCAAACTTTGTTCTGAAACCCAGTATATTTAAATGCTGACCTACATGGATCACTATGTGCTATGCGCCTGTCATACTTTACTAATGAAACGGGTCAAGCCAGATTTCAACTTGGAGATGACTCCTCAAAGTAACAGGCAGGCAAAGGAAAAAGTGGCATAATCCTTATTTTTTTGAATTTGTACTTTAAAAAATAATTAAAAAAAGCCTTAGGCTGGTTGAAAAGTTCCTCTTCTCCAGCAGAGGTTATGATCTAGAGTTTCTGCAGTTAAAGTACTACTCAGCCCTGCTGAGGCCACACCTG
>VZSV01000069.1:183468-206638 GCA_013398735.1 Nothocercus julius
AGTAACGGAGGAGGGAGCGCAGTGAAGGCACCGCGGCCAAACCCTGTTGGATCCCTGTGCTGGGCGGCTGATCAGCCGCACAGTAGCTGTCCATGGCAGATACACGATACCGTGTCCGGTGCTGGGCCAGCAAGGGTGGCAAATCACTCCTTTGGGATGAACTTTGCTTGAGCTTTGCTCATTATAATGTCAAAATCCACCTCCATCCCAAAAGTTACCGCCTCCGAGGTACGACCGCTCCTCTCTGAGCATGCGCTCCAGATTCTCAATTCACTGTACCTTTAAATGAAAGTGAGAGATTTTTCACCAATCAAGAACAATATTAAGTATGTCTAGAGTCATACAAGCTCTACCTAAGTGTAAACAAAAATATAAAAAGTCAACTGAGGAGGGAAGAAGTTGGAGGGAAGACTCCATTGTAACTTCTGGAACCGGTGGACGGGCTGGTCCCCCTCTCCTCCCACTCTGGTCGGGCCGCCGCCTGAGGAGACTCGAGACGGAGAGCCCTCTCCCATCTTGGGGGTGGGTGATGACTGCACATTCGTACATCAGAGCTAGCTAAGAACCCCAAGCTGTAGTAGAGAATTTCCTGCACTGACATCCAAAACCTGCTTTGTAAATGTTGCATTTGAATAAATCCTGCTGTTTGTGAACTTGATTCCTTTTTTTGAAGGCAGTCAAACCTACAGTTGACAGACTGTTCATGAACCCTGTGCTTCCAGAGTGGGGCCTGCAGCCACTACAGTGCTTGGTATCCCTATTAAGAGATGAATCCAGCTTCCCGGAGTCTCTCTAACCTCTGAGAATCAGCTGGAACACAAGGGGATTCATCTCTTACCAAATTAGTCCCCCCTTCAAAGAGCAGCAATGGTGTAAGATGAGACTTATCTGTATACTTGGGCAGCAGACCAAAAATAAGTGATTCTAACATGAAGATTTTGGGTTATCTTATATCTACTTTTGTCTAATGCTTTACTGTGGCAGCAACTGAGGAGCAGGGGCTAGCGAGCTTACTCTTCATCGGGTCCCGATTTTTGTAATTCCATCCAGTCCATACTCGCGTGCTTCACCTGTCTACTTGCATTTATGGGATGCTCCATGGCTCCTTCTGGGTCTGAGCTGCTAGTCAGTGTACCTGCCCCTTCAGCTCAGCCTTTGATCTGCTTGCTCATGGGTTCTTCCACCTGGTTATATTCCCTTTAGGGTTGTACTAGCTGCAGCTATGGGCTCATTTCCCACATGGCTTTCACCTGCTACAGCTACACTTTACTATCGTTTATTTTTTGTCCCATGTTACAAGATTCAATCCTGAAAACTTTTCTATATTTTACAAAATAGGTTTTAAAAATTAATGTCTTGCTATTTGTTCATAGAGAAAAAAAAATCTAGTACTTGGATTAGGAATGCAATCCCTGCTGTCCCATTAGTATTTTGGCACAAAAGGAGTAGGCTCCCTTCAGCCTCTTTCATTTCTTTCATCTCCACAGCTTTGACAGAAAAAGCTCCTTTTTTTTTCTTGTTTTGTTAAGTTTCTCTGCTTAGCAATCCATCTTTTGTTTCAGGGGAAGGAGAACATTACTGATTTTGACCTTCTGCTTAACTTTGATAAATGTAGAAAGCATCAGATACAATCTACCGTATCAACTTCCGCACTGTACATGCTGCACAGGTGACTAAATAGTCTTCCAGAAAGGATGTGAAGTCAGCATCCTTCAAACCTCAGACAGGTTTGAAGAGCTCAGATAGCTCAGACAGCTATCACAGGATAAATAAGTATTCTCACCTTGCCTTCAAAGTCCCCAATAGCTTCTTGTGCCTTGTACGTCTCAGATAAGGAACAGACAAGACCTCACGTATTGAGATTTTTGTTCATAGTCTTAAAAAGAAGGAAAAAGCCTTTTGATTTTAGCTAGTAAATCCAGATTTTTGTTTCTGCTGTCTGCAAAGAAAAAAGTAATAGTCAACTTTTACTTTGGAAGTTTGGCTGGGACATAATCTTGTGTGACCTGGATTCTCTTTCTTTCCTTTTTTCTAATGACAGCATCAAAAAGACATTCCTAGAAGAACATATCAGTTGAGAAGAGGTAATGACCCCTATGTACACTGTTATCTAGTAGCAATAATTTAGTGTTTTTTTTTTTTTTTTTTTTTTTTTTCAGAATTTTGCAGGTTTATTTTGCAGAATAAATCAATTAACAGATTTGGTGCGGGCAATATTCAGATGAACACTTGGCACAGCTCGCAGACCAATGGCACCTTGTAAAGCTATTGTAATACTGCTGTGTGTAAGTTCTCTGAAAACATGGCCCAGTTTGCTTTCACTCTTTTGCTGAAGCTGCTATTAGGTAAGATACTAAATAGTCAATAGACTGGGAATTGAGAGGCTTGAGTTTGATTTCTGTACCGGCATTACTTGAGTGACATTGGATAAACCACCAGTTAATTATCTCATGTTCTCTATTGCTAGACCTGTTATGTGGGTAAAATCTGTGAATAATTATGAAATATTCAGAAGCTGTAATAATGAAAACTGCAGGAATGCAGATGCAGAACATGGTGCTTTCATTTGTATAGCAATTCCAGTCCATAGCTCAAAATACTCCCTACAATGGGCAGGGACTAGAATTATGGTGATTCACATCGTATCACCCTATGCAAAATAAATTCCTAATTAAAGGGTATAAAGCCCTATCTCATTTTTTACACAACATCACTTCTGGGTAAACAGCTAGGAATATCACTTTAATATCACTTTAAAGGAAGGCAAATAATGTGCCCTTTCCATTCAGTGGCAGATTAACCCTGAAAAAAATCACTTACTGCCCATTGTTTTTCCCTTTTAAGTTAATGGGGCTTTACAATTAATAACAATAAAGTAGGCTTTTACACAGTACATAAATTTTATATGGGCAACATTATCAGCTTTTTGGCCAGTCTGGTATCGTACTACTTTTCTGATTCTCTTCGAATACAGTGATGTTATTAAGAAGTCCTGATAGTTTGGCCATCATTCATGTACCCTAACTACAGGCACCCATAGAACATTGTTATAAAATGCCTAATGTGACTGCAAGTGCATTTGGGAGTGGAACAAACTCAGCGGAAGTTGCAAATCTGTGTCTGTTTCCTGACTGCCTTTGCACTTACAGTACCTTTAGTAGATTCTGATTACCCTCCTGGTCCCATTCCCAGTCCCCAATACCCTTATTCAATGGGCCGGAGGTGTACAGTAAAAGAGACCACACTGGCAAGCAAAACTGGGTCTCTTCCCACTAATTCCTAACATCAATTGATGCAAAAAAAGGGAGATTCAGTTCTGCTCTTCCATCCCACGGCTTTTCATGATGCCTACTGAAGTGCACCATGCTTCTCTCCTTGCCCATTTGGAGTTGGCAGTTGGAGACCCACCAAGATACCTAGGACATTTCACATGACAATAGATGTCTTTCTATAAACAACTATTGACAGGCTATATGCAACAGTCTTAGAGTCAGAGGGGCTAATTCAAAGAGCAACATTTACTCCCACAGGACTATATGAAAATACTCTGGGGATTTGCCCATTTCTTTATTTATATGCTGGGGGAGTTACACCCTTGAATGTTTTCATGATCAGATACATCAAACCTAACATGGCAAATTAATAAAAATGGGATCTAACCTGCATCTAAAAGGATTTAGACCGATGCAGTTGCTGTAGCAACTTTGCTGTTGACAAGCAAATACTTTAAAAATTCCTGAGCATTGAAACCACTGTTTACTGCTGCTGAGAAGTATACAATGAAATGATTCCATTAAATTTCCCCTGAGGAAAAATCCAGGTACTCAGAATCCATCTCAGTCTCGAGCACATAAGCCCCCAAAGAGGTGTATTATTGACCTTCTCTGTATCAGGGGAGAAGATTAGGGCATGTGTCAATTCAGGACTACACTGAAAGAACTATATTTGAAAAAGTGCAAGCTGTGAGCATTAACTTCTGCAATGTATTAGAAATATAAAAACTTTATTTTGCAGTGGCCAAATATATAACACAAATCCCTACAGTCACTAACATGATAGGTCCACTCCACAATATATTAAAAGAATTTGTTTTCTCCCTGGTATTCTTGGACATCAACAAGCCTAGAGATCCATTTTTCTTTCTCTTCTTTTAGATGAAAAAGTTCTCTGCAAAAATCAATTTTTCTTGTTGAGTGAATGATGCAGTAGCACTTCTGTAGACATGATATCAGAAATCTATGAGAGTGATCTTTGAAACAGCTCTTTTTTTTGTGACTTGTCTGTGAGGCATAACAATTAGCCTGCAGCAAGTTCAGTTTTTCTGATACACAGATCCCTTCATTCCAGCACTACAGTAGGTACTGTAGTTTGTTTTTTTAAATACGTATATTTCTTTCCTCCAAGGAAAAACAATACTTAACACTTAAAACAAAACAAAAATACAAAAAAACTGTAGCCAATGGCTGTGTGCAGTCTGAAAAAAAGAACTTATGTCAGTTTAGAATAACATTAAAACTTCACAGTACTTAACCATATAAAACATCAAAAACAAATAGATTTTTCTCATCCTTATCTATCCTAGCTCAATACACATTACAGATCTGGAAGAACATGATCTATAAAAATAGAGGATTTGGTGCATGAAAGAACATGTAAGATAAAAAATATCCTCTCCTGTCAATGAACCCTTGATTCCCCATAAAGATGTGGAGTAGCACATCAGTGTCATGACAGGATTTAATAGGAGACAATTTACATTTAAATTAGTGTAGGAAAAATAATTTATATTAAAGCTATATTGATAACTTCAATAGACCTATCATCTTAAGTATTTCAGACTATTGGGCAGAAATATTCAGTCAACCCTGATACGAACTGGCCTGTTACAAGAACAGGGATCTAGGTAGGTGGATTGAATGTCTGTGAGTTATGTAGCTTCCTCTAGATATGATCCTTCAATTTGAAATTATTCTGTAGTTTCATGAGAAATAAGAATGCTATTGAAGATAAAAAGTGTAGGAAGAGTTTCATGTAGTTCCAAGAGCGGCCTTGCAAACTTCTTCATTTTGGAGAACCTTTATGGCATACATGCAAGTCAGGTGCCAGTTACTAGTATAATAGTCTGCATTTTATCAAAAGTACTTTTTCCCCCTTCCTTTAGGCTGTGAGCATGTCCTAGCATTGCAATCAAATCACATGGTTCAAATCCATTCAGCCAGCTTTTGAGCAAACAAAAGCCTTAGCTTACTGAACATTTTGGCATAATACAGAAGTGTCTCTGTTCTTACCGTGAACAACATGTTTTACAAGGAAATCTCCTACTCAGCCTTATTATACAAGAATTAGCTCAATGACACGTGTACAGGATCTGCCTATTGTTATCTTAGGCCTCTTTCTAATGATTTCTATTGATTTGGGGTCTGATCTCCTCTTCTTGTAGTAGCTAGTGTGAACACCTATCTTTTGATATGCTCAGACATGCACATGAAATATTTCATATATAAGGGCATATGACTAATAGCCAGATAATTCAGCTAGCTGAACTTACAACACTGAAAATATTATGAAGCTTTGAACCAGGCCATGTCTAAAGTGATGCAAGCTGACTCCTTTTCCATTCTTTCTACCTATCATCTGGTATAAACTGGGACGCCTCCTGCTGATAAAAGCTAACAAAGCTATGGTGACTTATGCTAGTCAAGCATTTATAGGCAATGTGTAGAAAGTTTTATCTGCAGTGCTCAGTTGTCAAATAAACAAGTTTACATCACCTGAAACTTCACCTAAATAAAGTCTTCTTTGCTTTATACTGGTTCAGTGACAGCAGAAATTGGTTCAGGTTCCCCTCCATGTTGCATTCAGTGGCATTTACTAGTTTACACAATGATAACTACATTTAGAGAGGTGAATACTTTCATTGCATTTCATGAAACTATCCCTAGTAAAACTCTACTTATGAGAAAGTTTTTATGAGAATGTTTTATAAGAATATAATATATATATATATAAAAGTAATGAGTTACTCATTGATGTGAATGCTTATTACAATTCTGTGAAACTCTCCATTATATGTCACATCATGCCAGTTTAGGACTTGGAGACTATGATCATCACTGCATTTCACTGTAGTTTAATTCAGAGCAATCACTCTCTAGTTAGCTGAAGTAGACTGTTATTTTGTGAAATCACAGAGATAATCTGCACTGGACTGATTCTGTTTGAAACACTGTACCATGGACTGGTTGTCCTCAACAAGCTTCAACCAAGCAGACTATTTCGTGTTGCTAATGGGAAATGAGATCCTTGTAATTAGACTCCTTTACAGTTTGTGGTACTTGCCTTATCCACAAAATGCTGTTGGATGCTTTGCTGCTTTAAAGAAAAGATTTTTGTCCTTCCCAGGTACAGACTTGACTCTTCAAAACTGTGATCTGTAGAGATATATAAATGCAAGGCAAAATGTGAGAATTGTACTGGCTGTGGGAAGCACAGCACAACAATACATCTAACACAAAAATATCTCAGTTTGCCTGGCTGTGTAAAATTTAAAGTTCACTCACACTAGGGCATTGGGTGTTTATTATCTTCTCTTTCACATAAATAAAAAGCTGCTAGGTCAGCTTTTTGTTCAGTAGAACACGAACTTTTGTGATTCATTAATGCTCATTAAACTGTATTTTCCCTCTGAGTATTATAATTGAGAATCATGCAGCAATATGGGACATGGTCCCGAGACAAAAGCAACTCACCTCTGAGCAACCTATACAAACTTTAAGACATTTAACTGAAGAAGGTTCAAGCTGATTCTGCAAGGATCGCAGCACCTCTCTACTCCACAGTAGAAAGCGGCTTGTGGGGCTGCTACAGTTGCTGAGAAAGTTTAATGTCAGAAAAAAAAAAAAAAATCCAATCCCCAAACCCATCAAACTCAAGAATAACAGCAACAAATCTGCTTGACAGGACAGCTTTAACTGCTTGTTATTCTAAGCATCTTTAGGTTATGCCTTCTTCTCTGAAGAAACTGTATCAGAAGTTGACATTGATGTAGTCTTCAAAGACAACAAGTGTTTCAGCACTGACACTGTACACTGCTGTAGCTGTGACACTATATGTGGTACTTTCTAGTCAGGTTTTAAGTTAGGCTTTGAAGATCACATATAGGAAGCATTTGGGTTGTAGAACAACACGTTCAAAAAATGCCAGTAGGGAACATCACTGCTTGGTCTTCCTTCCTCACACTTCTGCTGACAGCCAGTTATGGTCATGGACCCCTAATCCTATGGATAAATGACCAGATTGATACAGAAAAATGATTCAAACTGTTTAACATAATCCCACTGCATTTGCCTAATACAAATGCAGGACTAATGCAAACAGAGGAGTGAGTAGAACCATTCAGGAGAGAGCTTAACATTATTTTATAGGTAGGGGAAATTACCCTTTTCATTGCCACAGCTGGATTTTAAATGCTAAATTTATCCTTTGCCTTTAACTCCACTCAGAAGAAGTACTGCCCTACTTACAACAGTAATACACTAAAAAGTGCTTGCATGGAAGGAGAAATTACGTATTTTGATAGAATGAATTTATATACTGGCAAAAATGTGCATTTAGGAGGTTTTATATTTGGATTGAGATTTCAGCACAAATGAAATTGTTTTTTCCCTTTGTTTTCCCTTGTAATGGTAACGGACAGAATCAGAAAGAAAATAATAATAATAAAAAATGTACAGAAATGTAAGAAAAATTGAAAGATGAGCGGAAAAAACACCAATTAATAGCTAAAAAATAATAATGTCAAAAACTGGACATAATTCCTTCTCTCTCAGGAAGAGGCCTCTCCAAGTTCCTTTAGATAAAGTCTAGATTTTCTTCCATGTGCCCAGTCAAAAGCAAACTGCACTTTAACCACCAGTGAAGCTGGAAATCTATCAGATCCTCAATACTTTACCACTGCTGCTTGATACAGTTTCTGCTACAGTGGCTTATTAAGAGCCATCAAAATGACTATCCAGTTATTAGGCTGTTAATGCATTTTTAATAATAATTATTTATTGCATCTGTAATTTTGAGTCAATTACATACAGGGTTGCCCAGGTCAAATAACGTAATTTCCTCCAACACTGAAAACCTCCAGAGGAGGTGCACTTATGATAGCCTATCGTATGCAAAACATATGGTAGATCTTAATGGGGCTTAATTAAATGCTTGTTTAAATCAAAACGATGCAAAAATATTTATTCTATTTTTACGTATAATTAAAGTGCATTTGTGAAATTATGTTAATTGCTAGACACAGGGGGAAAAAGAAAAAAACCCTCCAAATCCATTAAATAAGCGTAAGAACACTGTGCATTTACCTTACTTAATGAGATAACATTTGCAAAGCACTTTGAAGCCTTGAAGGGCTACATTTTCTTTTAGTTATTATTGCTACTCTAGTTGCTTTTGAAAAAAGAAAAGAAGCATTTATTCATTAATTTTATTTCATTTTACAAAACCACATTTTTCACACATGTGGTAGACGTTCTGTCAGGAATAGGAATTAACAGCTCTAGTCCATAGGGCCTTACTTGCCTGGCAAGTCTTGGCCCAAGACTAAGGGGCAGTCCTCCAGGACCAGGCATGAGACACACAAACATGGCTTGCTGGCATCGCAGTCAATGCACAGAGGGATTCTTGTTAATCATCTTTAGGTAAAAATAAAAAAAATGTCTCTATAGACTGTCTACACAAAGAAACAGGATGATGGATTCCATAGGGACTATTATAGGCATCTCTCCGTTAACCTGCCAGACTAACCAAGCAACACACCACAGAGCAGTACGGATACCCCTAAGACCAGGTACAGGATGGAACCTGTATTATACCCACAGTGTAGTGTTTTGCATGAGATTTTTAGAAAGCACTAAAAAAATATGGAGTCTTTTAACATAAAGGTGAACTAATTAATTAGCCTCTAGGTAACATGATAAAGTGTGGGATTGCAGTCACAGTGTCTAACTCCTGCTTAACTCTATTGCTTTTATTTAGGTTGCTCACAGCGGGAAGGTTATTCTAGATTGACCTGGTTTGCAGAAAATCAATGAGGGGGAAGTCTGTAGGGTTAATAAGAGTAATAGTAGAGCTTGCAGTTGAGATTAAGATGAATCAAGAAAGTTATTTTACTCTGGAGTTTTACTTTGGGGTTGAGTTTTGCCCAACAATTAAAGGTTTCTGTTAAAACAAACAAACAAAAATCCAGAAAAAAATCTGTGTCTGAAATTATGGAGGTAGATACTTGGGAGGAATAAGTAACTGTCAGTGAAGTTGAATCCAGAAGAAGCTTTAGCTTAATAAATACTTTTTTTAATTTTTATTTTCTTTTATTTTCCCCATCTCTTTAGCAATGTTTGAGATTATATAAGAAAAGACTTGGGGAAAAAAATTAACAGTTGTTTAATTTTTCTATTTCCCCATTTTAGTGAGTGTCAGGATTTGATCTTCCCTCTTTGCACTCATCCTCTGTCTTCTACCCTACATTACCTCCTTCTTCCCATGACACATAATTTCTCTTCCACTTAACTCTTACTTCTACTATATAGTATTTCTCTTTGTGATAACTGGCAAATGTGCTAATGAGAATGGACCCTGGCTGAGTATTTTATAGTAGAGTGCAAGTTGTCCTGGCTCAAAACTGCACAAAAATTGTTCTAGAAATGCAACTTTATAGGCAATAGGCACCTAGAATCTAGGAATTACATTTATTAATTAAATTAAGCAGTACCAGGGCACTGTTTAATCCGCTTGTATATGCTAAGTGTAAATAAGCTAAATACACTATGCTAAATTTGTGAACAAAACTATTCCTTATGGAAGTAAGCAATATTTTGCTTATTTTGCTGCAAGTGTGATGGTGCAAAGAAGATAGGGCAAGCTTTGTTGTTGTAGGTAATGGGTTTATAAAACCACCTAGTTTAGTTGAAAAATTATGTAAATTTTCAGTCTCACAGGCATGTCTTTAGCTCTAAAGGAGAAGCCGCAGGCTTCAAAGCTAAATACAGAATGAGATCTTTTTGTTCAGAGCCTGGATGGGTATGGATTAGATCATTTCAACAACAACAACAAAAAAGTGGTCTTTGATAATTGCAGAGTAAGTAGGAAAGAAGAGAGAGAAAATAAGAGAGAGGTGAAAACATAGTTAGATGATTTCATCTACTATCCTTCTAATACTACTATCCTTCCTTAGCATGTGGGAAACTCAGGCACAGAAATTTGCTGCATAGGAAAGGGATCAGATGCAGCTGGCAGGTCCCCAAGAAAGTCTGCAAGAACAGAAACATTTACTGCAGGACATTTTTGTTTCCTGGGCCCTGCACATTGTGCTCTAGAACATACCTGCTGCCCAAGGAGCACCCTTCCTTCAGCTGTTTGGCACAATTAAAATAGTTTCTGTATGGCACAGTACAGAGCTTCAATGTGTTGAACTCAAATACTTCATTTTGTCAGAAGTCAGTCAGCTAAATGATTTGAGGAGGGTAAGAGGTAGAGAGATGATACCCTTTTCTTTTTTCTTTTGCCTATAAAACATGTTGCATTTCAGAAAGCTTTTTGTTATGTTTTTATGCATCTCCAAGAGCATCATGTTTGTCTTGGTCAGTCAAAACAACGTAAATGTACTTTGTATTTTTCCCTCCCATTAACAATGCTCTCCTGTACAAAGATTGGAGAGTTACTCAGAAATGAGCGTTTGCTGCTTTTTCAAACTGCCCTCAAAGTGACAGATAAACTTGCCAGAGGATGGACATTTACTATCTGCTGTTAGGCCAGGAGGTCAGTGCAGCATAGGGTCACATTTTGCACATATCTCGCTTATCTTGAAGTACAGCAGTATTTTCTTTGACCTGAATAAACAACCAACCCATAAGTCATAACAAGGTAGCTGTTTTACAGTTTTTGCCTCAAAGTTTCCATCTAAAAATGACAATAGTTTTGAATTTGATGTGCTTTTATTGATGTGCAATATAAAACAAATGCACAAACCATACACAAGAATCATTAATTCACTCTAGAAATTCAGGTAACCAGAGTGAGCTACAGCAACTCTTTAAAAGCTCTTTTCGAAGATATGAAATAACTCAGGTATATATGCATACATATGCATCACTGATCTGTACATATTTATATATCTCAAAGCAGTCATCTGCTTTTTTTTTTTTTTTGGAATGGTTACCTCTCAGGAGAAAAGACACTCAGAAAGACCTGACAGAGGCCATGGCAGTGGTATACTTACTATTCCACTTAACCAACACGAATAAAAGAAAAAGAAGAGAGAGAGAGAGAAAGAAGAAAAATAATTAAAAATCTAAGGTTGGAGAGATTACTGTGCAAGGTAATCAAATCAGAAAATTCAGTTTAATCAAGACATGCATATTAAAATACCCAGTCAAAAATAAACCCTTCATCCAACTGGAAAGAACAGAAGGATATGGGGGCTAGGAGGGCTGGGAGACATACATTAATTATTGAAATCAATGAACCTAACATTCAACTTAAAAAAAAAAAAAAAAAAGAGGCAAAATGAAAAAGTCCAGCATTGTGAATACAAACCATAAGCTCTTGCCATGAATCTGCTTTCAGTAACTCTACAGAGTTTGGAGGGCTGCCGAAAAATACAGGATTAAGAAAATTTCAGTACTTTGGGGGGAAGGCGGGAAGGTAGGGCAAGCATGTTGCCTACTTACAATGTGGCCACTGTGTTTTGCGAAATCAAAGTTCTGCTTTTAAAAATAGAGTGGGAGAGGAGAAGGAAACAAATTTTGAGTGCTACTCTGTGCAGTGAGATTTGCTGCATGTGCTTCTCTGTGGGCAGGAGGAGGCATTTGTTTATCTGCCTTTTCACTCAGCAGGGAACATGCTCTGCTTGAACTTTCCCAGTCTTTCATCTTAAGAATTACTCTTCTTTCATGCTCTCCCTAATGAAAAGGGGAAGGAGCAACGGGGGGAAACCCTAAAAAGAATCAAAATGTCTTGGTATCAGCTAAGACCATCAGTATGACTATTGCAGGGGACTGTGATGGTGGGGTCTACGCTGGGCTCAAGTTTTTGGCTCACGCTGAGCTGGAGACTGCATTTACAGTTTCCCCATCGGGGGATGTCTTCACCTCGCATCTTTGTTTAAACTGCTCTGAGCTACCTCTGCCCCCCGTGGTGGTGCCACGCACCCAGCTGCAGCTTCTGTGAGGTGACTTGCACCAGGACAGCTGCAGTTCCTTGGGAATTGTCTCCCTCAAAAGACACGAGATGAGGTCAGTACGCTCTGGCTACATTTCTTTTTCACCCTATGACTTGCTAGAAGACCCAGGAAAATTGCTATGATATTTACTCTGATATTTTATTAGTTTATTTTTCTCCCTGTGACCCATGTATTTATTCTGCCTCATTGCATGCTTCTGGTTTTGCCCAGCTTTGTAAAATGACTCTTTAATCTGTTACGGGGTTGGTTCATGCTCCAGCTCCAAACACAATGAAGCAGTGGTGAGCAAGCATAGTCACAGAACAGAAAGGGCAGTAAAGCTCACATTCCACCTGTACACTTTATAAACCCAAGTCAATCTAGACTTGCTGAGCCAAAAACAAGGTCTCAGACCTAGTGCCTATTACAAGGATGTAGCAGACCTAGAGGGTCAATAAAGGAACCAACACAGAGGATGCCACGTTCCCTGCAGGACCTATTGAAACTGCTCAGAAGTGTGTCAAGAGCTCTAGGCTACAAAAACCCTAATAGTATTTCTCCTTTGGCATGAGCCCAGGTTGTTCCTATATGCTATGGCCTGCTGCAAAGTAGCAGGTATGAAACAACTTGGCAGCTGTAGATTTACTACAGTGTATTGTTATAAATAGGCCATCTTCAATTATTGCTCAAATTAAGCTATACGTTCCATTTCCTGATTGATGTTTATTTCTGGCTTGATATGCAATTAAATATTGTCAAAATAAAACCATTTACTGATGCCATGTGTTAATGTAGGCACTGCATTTAGTCTGTTCACTAATTTGGTGAGTTTAGATTAAGATGCAGTCCACATACTGAGAAAAAAGCTGGAGCAAGATAGCAACTCTTTATCCTAAACCAGTACTTTCTCCAATCATGACACGAAACTAGACTCTTTTCTGCTGTTCACCTTGCAATGGACTTATGCATCACTCAGGGATCTTAACGCTATTCAGAGTACACTGCAAATCTTAGCCAGGAGAAGCCAGTTATTTCAAACTGTCTCTAGAGATTTCTATACCCTCGGCAAAGGATAAAAGTTTCTGAGTTAGTTAAGACTGTCAACATTTCATTACGGCTTTGCTTCCTGGTTAGCTGGCATTTTCCTTGAACCGAAGTCCCATATAATGGGCCATAATAGGGACTGTGAATTTTAAAAATCTAATATTCATTAATAGTCCTTTCCTGCATGCAGCTCCTTATCTCCATGACTGAGGATTGTCTGAAGCCATTAAAATAGCAGATTCTGCCAGAGAACTGCATTTTGCTTCGTAACATTTTATTTCACTTTAGCCATCCAAATGTTACATACATAGTCTAAGCCAGTCATACAGGCTTCTGTCGTTACCCAATCCAACACTCCTGAGACTCCTACACACAGACTAGTCTCTCATTAACTAGAAAAGGAACTCTGAGCTTACATCAAGTGCCTAACTTTGGATAAGCCTACTTTTAATGACAGTCACTACATACACCTACTCTTAAATTCTACTTCTCCTTTCTGCTTCTCCCTCCAAATTTAGCTGCCAGAGGGGAAAAAAACAGTAGAATGCAGTCGTAGACTTAAACATAACTGAGCTCACTAAACCAGCAGTGACTGATAATTGAATACAAGGGCTTCAGTGCCATTCATGTTCCTATCTCAGCAGCTATACTGTACTTCAGTCTGTGCCACAAGTCTTCTCCAGCATCGTTACTCCTACTGCCTGGATAGCAGCGAGCTCAGGTATGTGCCTGCTGCAGCCCCTTCCCTAGTAGTAGCATCAATGCTTATAGAGTTAGAGAGATAAACTCACTTATGGCAAAGCATGCCAACAGAATAGAGGAGCTACTCTACCTGTATGACTGCCTATCTTCTACAGAGCAGCTCCTACAGCTTTCCTCCTAGCATATTGAAATTAAGGGGGGAAAAAAAAGGAAAAAAAACCCTGACCTGTCTGCCTATCCTGAAGTGGAGGTAAAGCTCTGTGTGAGGAGTAACCTCCAAATAACAACCTTAGAGGCCATTGATTAGCAAAAAGGTCATTGATGGCTTAATGAGCAATTCCCAGGTGCCACATTAATGAGTGTAAACTCATTTAAGAGATTTGTGATAAGTAATTAGGCTACTGTATAACTGCTCCAGCATATTCCTCATTGCTCCAAGGGCAAGGACTGATTTCCTGTGTGAGCAATAATAGAGACTCATTAGTGTTTTCTGCCTATGTGTTTTGGTGACTGCTTCATTTCTCCCCAGTACCTACCAACCTGTTTGTTACAGCCTTGAGCACTATAAAGAAGAATAAAACTTTATGTATGATTGTTATAGAGGAGACACTTTGCAGGGAACTGTGCATTGTTAGCTGCACACCTTGGAGGGAAACTGAGGACGAGTCACAGGACACTAGGAGAGCTGTGCAGCACCCATCTCTATAGGGTAAGCACATCAGGGTCACGGGGTGAATCCACCAGCGGTAGGTACTCCATAAATAATGAAATCACAGTTAGTGGAACTCCATGATTAGCAAAAGGATTCAGGATAGCATTGCCATTTCTCCAACTTTTACATGCTTCAAAGAAGCACCATGGACTCTTCTGTTCTTTTTGTGAATAGTAGTAGTAGTAGTAGTAGTAGTAGTAGGGTAGTGCTACATTGCACAGTACCATGAACTTGTACTAATACATTAATCAACAGTCCTATCCAGGGACTCTCCCTTGCAAAATGCTGTTCGTTCTGAGCGTGGGTTTGTTCTGCTCTTTTTAGCTTGCAAACAGGTAAATGTACAGACTGTGCTTGTCGTATAGGGTGTCTCTGTAGCGCCTTTAAGATAAGCTTCTCTCACCATTACCTAGAAAGGGAATCTCAGTGATAACCACAGGAGACCAGAGGAAGGAAGATGAACAAAAACAATCCCTTCATTGGAGACTGAACTATGAAAGAGAGAAGATAAAGAGGCAGATAGAATGACTGGCAGATAGATGAATGATAGATAGAAAGAGGATAATAAAAGTAAGGATTATTATCCACATCTATCCCCCATCCAGGTGGTTCTTAAGTGGAATTTATGGCACAAAATCTACATGCTAAACCAAGGCAGCCCATTGAGTTCCCTGTCGGCATCCATTCTCCTCTTTGCTCCATATTATCTTAGTTTGTGTTTTCTTCTATTCAGAAACTGTAGACTTTCATGAATTTCCCTACTCATATTCCATATTGCTTTCAGAATTTCTAGAATTCTTGTTACAGCCTACTGCGGATGATGCATTCCATGCTCCCCTCATGTAAAAGTCATCCTGTAGCTTTGATTTTGTTGCTCATGCCAAAAGTTCTCCTGAATGCTCAACCTTTACCTGCATTAAGCACTCTAAATTTAAATTCATGATAGAGAAATTAATAGAGGAATACTGAATACAGAGAAATCATATTTAAATTAGCAAGACTCCAAATTGAAAATGATTGTTAAATTGGAAAGTACTAGAATGAAATTGCATGTTTCCTATTCTTATATTCTTTCCTAGATATATATTATGTAAAATCTTGGAAACAGGACACCAAGCTGATAGACTTTAGTTCCTTTAGAGTCTTATGTTCTTTCTGTACTTTTTATAACTTCTTAGACCAGTTTCTCTCTCTCCCTCTGCCTCTTTCAGTGCAATTTGTGCAATATTTTTTCCCTTCTATGCATTTTTTCCCCTTCCTTACACAGCAAAAACAATCAGAAGAATGGCAGGACCGTTGTGTCCCAAATAGCTTCACTTACTAAATCAGACACTTCATTATGTTGCTTGATGAACAGTATTGCTCTGAAGTATTTCAAGGAACTTTTCAAGTATGGGTACAGTGAACATCGTAAAAGAAACAGAAAGTACTTAAAAATCTACCACTGTATTCTTACACAACATCACCATTTTTTAAAATCTTTGTTCTCCTCTCCAATTATTGTTCTTGCTTTTTTCTACTTTCTGTTCATGCACTATCAATCATTCTCTGCTTTCCTCTATTTTTTCTTTTTTTTTTTCTTTTTGTCTACTAAGGAGGGCATTTTTTAACTTGTTTGTCAGTGTTTTATTCGCAGCTAAGTCAAGAAGTCGCATGTCTTCTATACAAATCAGCAGCAGAACACCACAGAGAAAAAGCCCACACTTTCGTTTGGAGTAAATACTAAATAAATAAATAAATAAATAAATAAATAAATGAAAAGCCCTTTGGTGTCAATAGCAAAGAGCAGAGCATGAGTTATGGAAAGAGCCTGAGGGTTTTCGAAGACATGTGCCCCTTCTGTAGTTCTACAGATGCATTCCTTTTCTTTTATGTTTGTTTGTTTCCTTCCTTTTCTTTTACATTTGTTTGTTTCTTCTCTTTCTGACAGTGTAGGTGTCCCTCCGTTTTCCTCTGAGGGAATGAAGTCTCCAAAGACATTTGTTTCTATCTGGCAGTTTTGTAACCACATAGGTGACGAGCACTCTGGACAGGAACAAGTCACAGCACAAAATTTCAGCTAACAGGGCAGAGATTGAGAAACAAGTGTTCAGCAGACTTTCAGTTTTATCAACAGACACGTTAGTTTGACATCTCGCGCTTACTGACTGGATGAAGCAGCTGGTTGAAAGCAGAAAGCTACATTTATGAAGAAAAAATAGACATAGCCAAAATTATTAAAACATGCAACTTCAAGACTAGCAAATATCATTATATCGTTATAAAGTTGTCACACTATTTACCTTCAGAACCTAACCAGCTTAAGGGGCCTGTGGTTCCTGTATAATAAATGGAAAACGCAGGCAATTCAGGGAGCTGTATCTAGCACGCAGAAGTAGAAGGCAATACAGATTACAGTCAAATTAATTACAGTCAAAGACCTAAGACAAGAACAAAGAATATTACGTCCCGTACAATTAAACAGATATTGGCAAAATTGCTTCTTTTGTTCTCAAAGCCTATGAATCTACGAGCTTGTTCATGGGAGGCGATTAGCCGGTGTTCATGGATGCTGGATCAATGCTCTATGTCCTTCTTATGCAAACATGAATAAGGAAGTAGAGATGCATGGACCTCTTATTTCTCTTTTACATGGAGTTCAGTTTCACCTGTAGAACTGATATATTGAGCAAGAAAGGTTCAGTATTAGGAAGTCATTGTTCAGAGTAGAGCTGTGCTTTCATATGAAAGTTCAGTCCTAATCCAATCGCTGTCATATTTTCTGAGTTAAATTTTGATTTGTGTAGATCTTTTCATGTGTAGACGTTTCCATATGTTTGAAATGTGAGTTTTAAACAGAACATTAACTTGTACACACATGAACAGACACATCTGAGGGTACAGAAGCATTCAGTGCTGATCACAGTAAGGAAAATATTATTGCTAGATTTTCCCCATGGGTTGTTATTTAGTTTCATGCATCACAACAACACTTATTCTATTCTATCCCCTCACAAAACAAAAACTAGGTTTAAAGATTCTTTCAATGGTTTTCTGCAACGTGTTTTTAAAATCTCTCCATCTCAACGGCAGACAGGAATTCAGCTTTGGCAGAGGGTTGCAGGGCTTGTACTACTTGCATAACTATACCTGGCATTTTCTACTGTTGCTCTAGGCAGAGATGGGTATGAGGATGTTCCTACCAACACTGCTAATCAAAAACCAGCAGTGGTTTCAGGTTTGCTTCTGGTGAACCCCTAAAGAACGAGTTCTTTACATCTGTTTCTTTATGTCTGTTTCTATTTCATGTATGGACACAGAGGGGAAAATCTACTTTTCTTCTTTGAAAGTAGTAACCTGGATGGTAGTTTTTGTCGTCTTTGAGTGGGCAAATTGTTTGTTAACCATATTGATGGGAAAACAACACGCTTCCCAAGGAAATCTGAGTTAATCAGATCATTTTGCAGAAGAAAAATATTCTGAAAGAATTCTGAAAGAATGAAATCTTTTGGACAACTTATCCTGCTGAAAAAGTAGTAAAATGGAATGGGGAGGTGATGTTCCCTAGGAATGGAGGCTCTTAAAATCTTTCTATCCAAAGCATTGAGAAAAAATATAATGGGAATTAATTTAACAAGCTCAAGCAAAAAGCTTTGAAACGACAAAATGGTATAAAATCATATTAAGCTCAGCAGTGTCAAATCTTGTTAAGCTCAGCAGTATCTGTCAACAATTTCAATTAAAAAATAGTACTTGATTTTGATAATTCTAATTTTATCTCTGAAATTGTACTATTATAACATAATCTTTTGAATAAAATGTAAGGTTTTCTGATTTTCTTCCAAATTAAAATATTTCGGAATTTGCAATGCCAGATAAGTCTTGGCATTTACAGATTTCTGTGACAAATGACAATGAAAGGATATTTCAAAATGCTAAATCTTTCTAGGATAAACATGGGATTCTCCAGTTAGCTCCAATTACAACATGCTGAAAGAAGCTGTTACTACTTGAACTCAACTATATTAGGTCATATAGAAAGAACGAATCAACGGAAGGTATTTTATGATAAAAAATGCTATAAAACATACACCTTTGTTCCATGAACAAAATGTTTCAGATTTGTTTCAAAATGAGTGAAGAGTTAAAGTTAGGATTATTCCTTTTTTTTCTTTCTTTTTTTTCTGTTTGGGTCCATGCTTAATAATTTACTTCAGTGAGTTTCAAAGCTGCTTTGTTTGGTGGTTTTTATTTTCTTAGTACAAAACAAAGGATATTTCTAAAAAAAAAAATATAAAACCACTGAGAAAAAGCAAATCTTTTTGTTTTAAAAATGGTGAGAAGGAGACACTTGACTCATCTCTCCTCCAGTACTGTAAAAATAACTGTGGTAGTAAGAAAAAGACCAATTATTACGTTACCAACTGTCCAATCAATAAAATTGATAATCCATTACTGGTGGCTCATACCATTTTTAAGGATGTCTAGTCTCGAGGCTTTGGCAATAGTAGGAAAAATAAGCTGGATCAAAATACTTTATTTCTTCCAGAACATGACATATATGATCTCCATTTGCTCAAAAATATGTGAAGATATTAAGTGAGGGAATCCTCTGTTCAAATCAAGTTGACTGATTAGAAATCTCTTGAGATTGTATTGGCCAATAATAGCAATATATTGTCAGTTGTGAGTGCTGCATGTAAACAAACATATTTAACATGGAGGTTTTTAAGAATTTAAAGAAGTCTAGTGATCACAGTATAGTGTTGCATCCAAAACAGAATTAATCCAGAAGGGCTGTATACTAGACTAATACAAGAAGCAGTGACATTAAGTAAAACAAACAAACAAAAGATCCCAAAATAATAGGTATACACTTTCTTTTAATGATGATAAAATAATACTAATGTATCAATACAGAGTAAGAGAGTGATTTGTCATACCTAGTTATGAAGAAAAAGTGTGCTGATACAACTAATTTTATTGAAGTCTTACACGCGATAAAAAGACACTTCTGTAATCAACCAAAGCCAATTCTGTACATAATCAAGCTATGTCTTAAACCCATAATCTCCTGGGTTAACGGTTTCACAGTCTCTCTGGGCCCTTGTTGCAATGTTTGATCACCATCACAGTGAAAACATTTTTCCTTAAATCTAATCAGAGTTTGCTATGTTGCAGCTTGGCTGTCCAGCACACTGGGTCCTGAATTTAACTGGAGTAGCAATCAAAAGTGTTGCAATGACAAATCTGTTGCTACCTTGCGCAGTGTCTGT
Source organism: Nothocercus julius (assembly GCA_013398735.1). NCBI lineage: Eukaryota > Metazoa > Chordata > Aves > Tinamiformes > Tinamidae > Nothocercus > Nothocercus julius. The sequence goes on from VZSV01000069.1 coordinate 203,396, forward strand.
GGGACTGGCCTACAACTAGTTAATGTTATGAGCAACTTCCCTCTCTCCTGTAAAAGAGAAACTTATTTGAAGAAATAAGCTTTGCAAGTCCCAAGAATTTATTATGCATGCCACTCTCTCTGGGAAAAATGATTTGGGCAGTTGATGAGCAGAGCTTTAACAACAAGCAGCCTTCTACTCATCAGAAGACATTACTCCTGAGTAGTATTCCGGGCAGCAAACTATTATCCGAAATGGAGCAGCTGCTGTAGAACAGTAACTGTGTCTGTGNAAAAAAAAAAAAAAAAAAAACCTAAGTACATTTGTATTTAATATTCATTTCTGCCTCTGCTGCAGAAAGAGATCCTGCATGGTTGTATGTACATAGAAAAATTATGACACAAGGGAATATCTCTACACTAATACACTAATAAATCTGTGTAGGACAGAAGGCATCTGGCTCTCAGTGTCTTTTCCAGAGTAGTGCCAATGAAAGCTGATTCCTCAGCTATTAGTTTTTGCTAAAAGTTTTCTCCTGTCAGCAGTAAAGCAAGGTTATTTCAGATGTGCCACAGAATTACTGTGTGCTTCTCACCCTGTTAATTTTTTATATTATCACTTCCTCCAAAGATTGCCCACAGAAATATTTTGTTTGTCTGCTTTTATCCTACAGCAACAAGAGTTTTTATGGCATTCAAAATAATTTCCTTTCACATAGCCTGAAAACTATGGTAATAGGCTACCTCAGTTTCCCTTCTGTCTTGCAATACCAGGAAAAAAAAAAAAAAAGTAAATAATCAGTGAGACTAAGGGCTATGTGAGGTAACTTCACAACTAACTTTGCACAGCAGTTTTAAGTTTCCCACATCAGAGTGCAGTAAACAAATTTAAGTTTCCAACTGCAGTAGCTTAAACAGCTCCATTTATCCACAAGCATGAGAAAGTTCTGATCTCTTTTTCTAACAGGGTGAAGAGACTTCTAGTATTCAGATGTCTAAAGCATGTTGGATGACTGGCTTCTCATTTTACTCATCTGATTAGAAAGAGAGTTTAGAGAACAAGCTCAGCTGAAGATATTTATCCTCAGATATCTATGCTAAGTGTGTAAAACTTTGTCCCTTGTGTGTACACTGGTGAGTCTCTAAATGCAGCTGATGTCTCAGGAAGGGGAGAAAGAACAAGAGATATGTTCATGTAAAGTGATTCAGACCTTATTTTACAATTCTCTTTAGGTGTTCAAAATGTAAGGCATTTGTCTGTTACATATCAAATCATGACCTAGTCCTGGGCACCTCAGCTCCAGCGGGAGTAAGGAAACACTCTAAGGATCCAAGTGAGTGGAGTCAGGCCCTAGAGGTTGTAGCAACTTAGGATTCTTGAGAAATCCTCATTATCTGCAGCAAAATCACATATTGAATAAGCACGAGCTCCCAAGGGCAGACAAGACCTTTTGCTATTCCACAGCTCCAGTTTTTCTAGTGTGGAGTTAACCTCCATAATCCTGAGTTAATCATGGTGCAGATAATTCAGTGTAAGAGTAGGGTGCTTCAAAAGGCAGAGCCAAAATTCAGGCTGGTTTCTAAGAACTAAAAGGTTTTAAGAAAGAAAATATTAAATATTAGAAAATAAAAGGCAAATTACGACGGTCTTCCACACTCCTGTTGGTGAACCCTGGTACAGTTTAATTCAATTTTCAAAGCATTCTGAGAAAGCTGTAAGTAGCTGGGATTTGTTCCCTCTTTGTACTCCATTAAAGTAGTAAAATATTCAGAATTAACATAACAGACTAGAGCAATCATCATTAAAAAAAAAATTAGTCTTATTTCAGTTTGATATGTCTTCTTCCAAAGCTCCTGCTGTACCAAAGAAGTGGGCTTAGAAAACCTTTTAAGTGGGGCTGCTTTATGAGATTTTTGGGGTAAAACATATAGTGCTTGAGATCCCAGTTCCTGCCATGCCTTGGTATTTTAGAAATTGTGAAATTACAGGCCAAATGAAGGCACCACAGCAGGGGCTGGTTTGTAGGGGGGCTGGTTTCAGCGAGCTGCCCCGGTGGTGCCCATGACACACCTCAATTTGCAACGGCTGTAGCCAAGTTTAAACCGCCAACAGCCACACCCCGTTTCTAGCGGTCCCGCGCCGGTTTAAACCGCCCCGCCAACGGCCGCGTCCCGTTTCGAACTGCCCCGCGCCGGTTTAAACCACCCCATCAAGCGCCTGGCGCTGCCTGAGGGGATGGCCGAGGCGAGCGGCGGTGGCGCAGGGTCGCGGCGCCTCCCGGGCGATGTTTTCCCGCTTCCCGCTTCTCCTCTCCGCCTGCGGGAGCTTCTCCCTCTGTGACCCTGTCGCGCCAAGCCTACCACAGCGCCTCGTAGCGCTCCTGTAGGGAGCAGCGCCCCTGTTCCGTCCAGCCCTGGAAGTACGAAGGTTTCCTTGAATGGCCCGCCCTGATGGGTAAGTCAGGAAAAGTGGAATGCCCTGGAGAGGAGGGAAGGGTGTCCCATCTGGAGAGTTTCAGGAAGTTCTTATCAAACACATTATATTAGGCTAGAGACATTCCTCACTTAGCTTTCTATTGTCTGTATCAAAATGAGGCAAAGGCTGTTGTCATTGCTATAAATTAAGGTGAAATATATGAATTTTGTTTAAAGTTATTACTTTATTTTTAAATTGAAATTGTAAGCCCCCAGTGTTGAAAGTCTTAATGTGACCTTGTGATACTTAGGATATAGGAAGCATGGGTTTAGGTTTGGAGTTTGCAAATTCATTATTTTTCTGGATACAATTACCATAAAACTTGGTCAAGCTTTCATTAAAGACACTGAAGAAGCTTATGTTATAAAGCATAGGCTCCTCTGGAATTTAAAATGGTGTCCCTTAGCCCCTTTTTCTTGCAGAAATTCCTTAAATGATAAGAAAACTGAATATTCAGATTAAATTAGGTGTGCTAATAAGTTTTTGGAGTATGAGGGAATAGAAAGGGAAGAGATAGATTAAAATTGTTTAGTGACATTGCTAATGCAAAGACAAAAAAAGCTCAAAAGAATGAAAAGTAAATGTCTTGCAATATCTACTTTATTATTTGGAAAAACAGGATAGAGTATATGGGTCATATATAAAAACTGATAACCATGACTTAGTGCTGAGTAATGAGATCTAGTAGAATCGTAAGATGTTAGTATTGTTCTTGGTGTTCCACTATCTCCACTTAGCTGTGCCCAGTGTTAGTGGCAGGAAAGATCTTAGAGCTATGCGTAGATGTAA